>DWNE01006708.1:0-12846 GCA_018249875.1 Cecropterus toxeus
TGGGTCAAAATCGCGCCCAAAGAAGTCGGTTACAAACAAACATACAGGTGAAGCTAATAGAAAGCGTGTAAAAATCAGTAATATTGTAGTAACACAGATGCAGGTTGAAGACATACTTATACAACCGGGCGGGATAATAAATTAAAATTTAAATTAATCTCGCTTTATCTGCAGAATGCATCAATAAATTTAAAATACAATTTACTCGTATCCGCTGTAAATATTGTCTTTCGCTTTTCTTTGTTTGCACCACGATCGGACCAATGTGATAATTTATACGAGATACATCGAGCTACGAATTCTCGTAGAGCGCTACGTGAATTACGAACTGCAAGGGTAAATACGGCTGATTTTAAATAGAATGATGCTCAACGTTAATTAATAGGTTAATTTCGGTTATATTTTTTGTTATTTTTTTTATAAATAACATACAAGTGCAGATTGTTTAATTGTGGTTTAATTAATTCGATTTTTTAATTAATTGGAATCAACTTTGTATCGGAAATATTCCTAATATATCTGGTTTTATGCTATAACCACATGTGATTTAAATATCTGTATCTAACTTTTTTATAAGAATGAAGCAAACGAGCATGCAGTCCACCTGTTGGTAAGTGGTCACTGCCGTAAATAGACATCTGTAAGCAACTTCATATAGAACATGGGTTCTATCTAAAGTCGATCATAGATGCGTTGCTACTCCTGAGAACTAAAATGGTTGCCTCATAGAGCCTGAGTCTGCAACCACACCGTTCCACCGAAACGTAAGAACACTAAAATTGCTTCACGCTAAAATAGGTGTGGTGGTGGTACGGTCGAACTATGTATATTGGTTCTACCTCCTGGTTAATTGCCTATTTAGGGCTTAATAACATTTATTTAGTTACAAATTCCAGATTTTCCAACTAAACAAGAATGTTAGCCAGTTTAATAGCTAACTAATACTAAGTCAAGAATTGCTAAGAGGAATCGGTTAAATTGCGCTATTCGGAATATCCTACAAATGCATACATTTAGATCAAACGTTGTAACGTTAGGTCGAGATCCTTTGTTTGTGTGGTCTATTAGCATAATCGAGCCAATTAATTCGGGTTGCTTAGTGATCTTGTCGATAACGATGCCTTATATTGACACAGAATCTATAGGGGTTTTCATAATTGTGTGTTTGTTATCTCTTGAAGGAAAGCTATAGATTAGTATTGAATAATTGGAAATCCATTAGTGACCAAGCTGATCACCAATCCAACCATGATATGTTAGCTTAAAATCGCTATCGAACCTCAATTGGAATTTTATAATTTATTGTATCAAAATTGACGGAATTTCATACAAACAGTCATCCCTTATTTAACCCTCTTAGGGGTGGAATTTCCAAAAATCCTCTCTTAGTGCTCGTCTACACTCCTTAAGGAATCTTCATACCAAATTTTAACATTCTACGATCAGTAGTTTCGGCTTTGCGTTGTCTGTCAGTCAGTCAGTCAGTCAGTCAGTCACTCAGTAACGCAAGAGTTTTATATATATATAGATTGTAAGGAAAACGTGAATGTCTTAAATGTTATTTGTACGGAATTTTACGAGATAAAATCATAGCTGGTATATACTCTAGTGTTGTTATCTATCGAAGTGTATTTTATTTATATATATTAACTATTATTAATAACAATACTAACAAACGTCAAGAATCATTAATAAAAAAACTTTTTGTAATTTTACTTTAGATTTTATAAGTAGTGATATTTTCGTCATATAGACATTTTCGTCTAAGCTATTTATCTTCATTATACGCACATGGACCAACAATCGTTGAGTTCCAGACTCAAGGCTCACGTGAGCTCTCATGAACCTTCTGATGGAATTCACTTCAAGACAGTATCATTTTTTACACAGTTTCATTATGTTTCGCCGCTGACGGATGTCTATAGGTACGCATGAGAGAGAATGTGTTACGTCATGCCTCTTCCAAAATTTCATTCATCATGTGCGATAGGTAATTTTATTTATTTTAATTAGATACATAAACAACGTGTTTTACATGAATATTCTTATACTAGAGTTACCGGAGTCTTGGATGATTGGACGCATACAGAACTCGTACAAATACTTACCTAGTCACAAGTTTAAAGTTTGATATTGAAAGTGGTGGAACCCTAGATGATTTGATGCAGTATCACGGTCACACCTATTCCTGACTAATAACATCAGTGTTATTCGCTACTTTGTTTTAGTTTTCCAGGTGGTAGAACCAATGTAGTTCGACCGGGAAAGTACCACCACCTCACCTATTTCTAACGTAAAGCATTTTTTGCGTTTCGGTGGAAGGGCGTGGTTGCCGGCTCACTTTTATATGACGCGACCATCTCAGTCCTCGGGAGTAGCAATGCATCTGTGATAAACTTCTATAAAACCCCTGTTTTATATGAAGTTTCTTACAAATGTCCATGGGTGGCAGTAATCACTTACCATCAGGTGGGCTGCTTGCTCGTTTGCTACTTCATGTTTATAAAAAAAAGTTTGTAGGGTTAAGTAAGACATATTCATTTGAGGCGTTCCAACATAGTCCTCAGGCGTAGCAACGCATAAGTAGCTGATTTCAGGTAGATATTTTACCTAGAGCTGATTAAAGATTTCTATGAGTGGCAGTAGATGTTTATCATTCTGTGTACTGTAACTGTAAAAGCACAAACGGCTTATATATTATAAAATCAAAGAGCTAGATTATTCCATTTTATTTTCACGCCTATTTGTAGCGTGAAGCAGTTCTTGCGTTTCGGTGGAAGGGTGTGGTTTCCGGCTCACTTTTATATAAGGCAACCATCTCAGTCCTTTAGAGTAGCAATGCATCTGTGATAGACTTCATATAGAACCCCTGTTCTATAATATGAAGTTTCTTACAAATGTCCATGGGCCGCAGTAACCACTTACCATCAGATGGACTGCATGCTGGTTTGCTACTTCAGTCTAATAAAAAAATACATTTAGGATCTTCTAAAAATTGAATCCTTATCTTTCTGCAGGTAAACGTAGCATCACGAAACCCTAAAAAATGTTTTAATGCAATAGAGTCCTTTGTAGTTCTATTGGGGTGGTATCACCTCATTTATTTCTGATTCAATAGATATCTCGTGATTTGGTGTGAATTATTAGTTATTTTGGTAAAACCACATTTATCGAGGGAAAAATTTGACATTCAAGGCGACCAAAACAAACTTAATTTTGAAAATAAAAGTTATTTAAATGCCTTAAGTAATTTGACTTTACTATTTTGTATACACGCAAAACAGACGAACAAAATTGTTTTTTATTTGCATGTATAACAAGGTTTATAACAACATATAAATTACAGAGAACTCGTGAATAATTTACTACTTGAATCTCATTGTAATATTACATCGCGGTAAGCTCCCGATAACTCAAGCGTCGCGCCGAGACGAGACAATGTTAAACCTCCTTTCCATAATCGAATAACCAGTTCCATTTTATGCAGTTATTTGAGAAGAACCTATTTTTGTTTGCTAAACGGCCACAGAAGGAAATAAATGACTTTTTAAAGTATTTATACAAGTCTATTTCTTAGACACTTTAACATACGATATGGATGACCTGTTAATAGGTTTAACCGACGTAGTATGTATAGTATTTAATAGACCATACATACTTTTAAATAGTAGGAAATAAATATATATATATATGTTTTCCTTTTTATATGATCACTAGCAGACCCGTGCCCACTTCATTAGGCTAAATAAAAATTGTACGTTTACACATATTGAGGGTGCTCAAGTTCCTTAACAGCATGACAGGAATACAAAAGACATCGTTATCCAATCAGGTAGTAATTATTGGTCCGATTTACGTGAAATTTTGGATGTAGGTTATTTACTTGGTAAGTAAATAAGCTACATCCTTTCGGCTACTTTTGTGTTTTTCTATATTATTTTAAGATGGCGACTACCTTTAAGTCCCATAGCCAAGCACAAGTACTTCAGCTAGTTACAAATAAAAAAATCTAGCAGCCATAAAAGGCATTACTTTAAGTTTGTCAAATGTTGAGAATGAATAGGAAATCAAAGCCCCATGCTCTGAAATGGCGTGAGTTTTCTTTCAGGTCGTTGACCTTTCCACCCTCGTCAAATCTTCCTTGACACTTGATTACATACAATTTGATTGTGGTATTTTTTGTTGACCTGTTTCAATGGTATATTTAATTTGATTGCGGTATATTGTTGTTTGTGCAAATGCTTCCCATTTATATGATCTGTATTTGCTGTCTGATGCTGATAGGCAGCAAATATTGATCGTAGAAAGTTTTCCAAGTAGTAGAACCAATGTAGTTCGACCGGGGAAGTACCACCGCCATACCCATAAGCAGTTCGTGCGTTTCGGTGGAAGAGTGTGATTACCGGCTCACTTATATATGAGGCGACCATCTTAATCCTCGGGAGTAGCAACGTATCTGTGATCGACTTCAGATAGAACCCCTGTTCTATATGAAGTTGCTTACAGGTGTCCATGGGTGGCAGTAACCACTTACCATCATGTGGACTGCATGCTCGATTGTTAATTCATTTTATAAAAAAAGGTAATCTCAAACATGATTGGAGTCTACCAACGAACTTAGATATCCCTTTTTATAATAACAAAATAGAAACCAAACTTACACTTCACCTGACGGTAAGTGACCACTGGCAACTGGACATCTGTAACAACGCCAAAATAGGATCATACTCCTACCTGTGGTCAGTAATGGATGCTTTACTACCTCTGAGGACTAATTAACACTTGGATAAGTATATACCCCTTACCACACCCTTCAGAGTAGGGCACGGTAGCGCTTAATACTACTGTTATTATGTAGATATAGAAAGTGGTGCCTACTTCCTTCACACTTAATGAGCTAACCACTCAATCGGAGAAGTCGTATGCTCAGACGTAGGAATTCTATAAATCTATGTATATAAAAATGAATATTAGTCTGTGTTTCCTTTATAGAATCGTAAAATATACATTTGAGCATGTGATGATCTTTAGCAATATTGTTGTGCATGAGCCTACGATGGTTTCTGAATTGTTACGACCAATTTTCAACAGATGACCATTGAAACATTTTTTTTCAAAATGAACAAAATCAATAAAATGACTCAAAATTCATTGAATTGTTGTTTAATGTCTTTCCTTAAAAATATTTTATTTGGTGGCCTAGCAATGCACGTGTGGTACAGCTACTTGGTATTATATGAAAGTATAAAACTAAATATATTGTATTATAATAATATAGTATTAGTAGTGTGATGTACTAGCAATTATCAGGGCGATGCATTGAAACCCGGCATGACCTGTGCCGCCATAACGCAGCATTAACTGTCTACATACGTGTCAGCGGTTCTCTAAGCCGATTAGATACAATTAGTATCGTTCATTTACTTTGTACGTAAATTTAAAACATAAAACATAGACATAAACGCTTTCTACACTCATAGTCACACAGTAGGATTTTATCCTGTGTCATGGGTGCCATGGACACACAAAAACGAATACTAAAACACCCAGACCCGGAACAGAAATCTAAACTCATCATTCAGATGTCTGTCTGGCCAGGGATCGAACCCGGAACCCACTGCGTGTCAGACCAGTGTGGTGACCGTTCCGCCACGGCAGTTGTACAGTACAGTACAGTACAGTAGTTGTTATCGATTGAAATAGTACAATGAAGCTTCCGCCTTTATCGTCAGGAACTATCTATACTAATATTATAAAGCTGAAGAGTTTGTTTGTTTGGTTGAACGCCCAAATCTACTACTGGTTCGATTGGTAAATTATTTCTGTATTGAATAGTGCATTTATTAAGAAATGCTACAGGCTACTTAATATCACGGTATGTACCAGTACTAGACAGACCAGTATGGTGACCGTTCCGCCGCGGGAGTTGTACAGTACCGTATAGTAGTTGTCATCTATTGAAATAGAAATGTATGTTTGGTTGTTTGTATTTTTTTATGTACTAGCGGGTGAAACCGTGGGGCAGAGCTAATTACATATAAAATCAACCTCAGTTCAACTGAATTATTATTTTTGGACTGTTATAGATGTAGACGTACAGATGGTATACATCAGTGACCATTTAACATCAGATAAGCTGCATGCTCGTTTGTTGCTTTCCAGGCAAAGTATATTGATGAACAATGCAGGCCGATTTTGTCATGCTCTACATAGTTTCGTAAGAAGGGTTTAATTCAAACGAAAGTAGTAGTATATATGGAATGAAAGCGCTCTTACAATAATCGTGGTATAATAGTTTGAATGCCACCAAAATTGTCTCGGATTCGATTCTCAACCATCCAATCTTAATAATAGAACAATTTTTTTCTGTATCTATGTGAACTAACTTATGTTCATGTGTTTACATGTACCCATGACAAAGCAAATCCTACCATCCTCTCTTAATTTATTTATTTTCATTATTTCCTTTTTTCAGGTATTATTTATATACATCTTATCAAAAACACATGTTTCATTAACAGCCAAATTCATAAAAAATAATAATTGTATTGAAAACCTCCACCTTTGCTGAAATCGGTTAAAATATCGGCTTTCTAAAACATTGTCATCTAAAATAATACCAAATTCACTCCACAACTTTATTCCAAATAAATTACAAACTAAACTAAACAAAAAACTAAACTTACGGCGAGGACACATAACTGAGTTCTTACCTATTATAGGTGTTGAATCAAATGTTTTCTTTTTCAGGTATTATTTATCATTGAAAGTTATTAAATATAGTCACTGGAGTGTGCTGACGTATATCGTGCCAACGCATTGATATCCAGCAATGGCCCGTGACGCCACAATGTATTACGTCACGTACGTATGCAGACATAAGCCGCTTATAATGGAAAATACCTACTTCTATTATTTTAATTTTTTACCCTGACTGCGTCAGAGGGACGGTTTCTTTGGCACGCACTACATCCCAAACGGCTTGACAGATTGTGACGTATGACATATCATAAGAATCGTCTCAGTTACTATGCAAATGACATAGACTAAATAATTTTTAAAAATGGCGCCTGAAAATAGAGGAAAAATGGGAGGTACGTAAGAACTTTTTTACAACCCTATGGGTATCAAATGAAAGCTAGTAAATAGACGAATCTAAAACTTCTGTTTTGAATATTTTTGACGATGTTCTAGTTATAACTAAACATAAGCAATCAGGATACCTGATGGAACGTAGTCAACTATGGATTTTGAAAGTATGATCCTATGAAACCATTTTTGACAAGCACGTACTCATAGCGTTTTCTGACAACCTGATAAAGCCAATCCTTTTAAAGTGTAATTTATTTAATGGAGCCGGACCAGTATTATACAGCAAAAAAAATAGATCTTAACAAAATCACTGCGCGCTTTACCTACCAACCATACAATAAAGAAATTATTGAAATCGGTAGGGCTGTTTGGAAAATTAGCGGTAAGATCATTAGCTGTACAAAAGAATATGTACTAGGAGACCTATACCAATATATTATTATATACATGTATGTTATACATGTATATTAATACAGGAAAATCACCTCACTTTAATTGGCTTTCATTTTTGTTCTACTACAAATATCGCAATGAAACGTACAGTCGACAAATCTGCATTGTAATACAGAAACAGTAATATGAATCATCGCTATACGTGGAAGGAACTATAAAATGTGAATAATGGCGACTCAGAGACTATTAAATTAGAGACTAAGATTGTTCCATTCAAATACCTTCAACTAAGTCCTAAATAAGAAAGGAAGAGGTCCAATCAAAATATAGAAGGACGATTTACTAAAAGGATGGAAAAGGTCAAGTAGAGATAGAGAGAAATTGAAGAAACTGGATGAGGCCTATGTCGATAGATAACCTGACCAACGAAGTGGTTGCTAAAACATGTAACTATTATACTATAAGCCTTTTTTTTCAAATGTTTCTAAAACAGTATTTGTAAGGGTAGAACTTTAATACGGTCAGAGAATAAAGGCTTCATTACATTACAAGTCCTAAATAAATATCCAAGTTGCACTAAAGTTTATAAAATTTACAAGTAATCTCATTAAAACATACAAATACCGTACATTATTATCGCTAGCCCGGCGTGTTGTAAGTTGTAACACAGCGGAACTTCGTCCGGAATAACGTTACAGCTGCACTGTATCTTGCGAACTAATCCAATTAAGCCTACACAAGTGCTCAAACTTCGCATGTTTCTCATAAAACCAACTCTATAGATAAGGGATGTAATGTAGTCCTTGTGTAGGACTTCTTAGGGACTGGTCTTGCATACAAGATCATAAAAAATGCGTGTATGCAATTCATATACGACAAAAGGGAAATCTCTACAGTGAACCTTACGGGAGATTGCAATGGATATAGATTATCAGGATTTTTAATTATTTTCCATTAAAACATTATATAACATATGAATATTAAATACTTTGCAAGGCGTTCTATCTCATTCTTTCGCCGGCTTATTTTTTTATCACATTGAAGTAGAAAACAAGCATTCAGTCCACTTTATAGTAAGTAGCCAATGCCGCCCGTGGACATCTGTAAGCAACATCATGTAGAACATTGGTTCATCCATGTATAAGTGAACAGGCAACCACACCCTTTCACCGAAACGCAAAAACTGCTTCACGCTAGAAGTAGGTGTGGTGGTGGTACCTCCCCGATCGAACAACACTGGTTGTACCACATGGCATCGTATAAATTTATGTATTCATCTCTTTGTCTATTATTCACTGCTACTCATTGATATTTTTAAACAACAAAAGCCCTTCCCGAAGACTAATTAGTCGACTGATATTAACGTGCGCCGGCAACGATACACTTTCAATGTAAAAACTGCTTCATACTAGTAAAACTAAAAGGTGTGCCAGTATCTCTTCGGTCGGAAGATACTCATTCTATCTTGCAAACAAATTGACAAGTCCCTATCTTTTCCACGCTACATACCGGTACTACTTACGTACCGGTAAACCCAAATAGGATAATAGTACCTGAGATCGATTAGACACGTTCCCCAGGGCTTGACATGATAAGCTCCTCATAATTGATTTTGCCGTTTCCAAGATAGACATAGCTGACGGGGAATTAACAATTATTGCCGTGATTTGCATCGCATAGACACAATTTGAACTCTGATGTGTAAAGTATGGTTCTATTGTCCAACGCGGATCCAACATGTTGATTGAGGGGCCTGACAAGTCGAAAATAAACTTTTAACTTGATGGCAAAAGACCAATAAGAATAATGTAGATAATGTTCTCTCAGACTTTTTTGGTCAGGTGTTGAAATTTTGACCCTTTGAAGGAGACGAATGAACGTAAGTATTTGATTTTAGATTTTGAAGGAGGCTGGAATCCCTTGACCACCTCTCATCTACCTTGATTCTCCAGAGTCCAACACTATCTTGTAACATATATTTGTAGATACAATAAACACTATAGAGATAGGTAATCTGTAGATCTTTGCCAAACTGCCGAAATGCCTATCGAATACAAAAACAGTGCACATCTTAACCTTCGGATAGAATGGACCAATTCCAGATCACTTTCACCACAAACAAAACTAACGAGCCAATTCAATCATTATCCCTTTGTTTTGCCCACCGTCTTCATTTAGGGCCTTACTCCACTGTGTAATACGAAATCATATTGTCTTTGTTTATTTTGAACAGTATGAGGCCTGGGTTTCAATGTTCATTTGTTTTTAATCAATAAAATGTTTTAGATAATTAAAAATGTGTAGCGTGCAGGTCGATTATCTATAAATATGGCTGCAAGTAATTTTGGCAAAAGAGGAATAACATTTATAATTATATTTTTTAAAATAGAAATTTTTAATTCATTATTTTAAAAATTAAAAAATATAAAATAACTTATAAATTTAATAAACTGCTTGCAACCATTTTTACAGACAACCTGACATAGTATTTCTCTAACAATCTATAAAGTACCAACACATAATTATAACGTCAAAGAAAATGCTGTCGCGCTTGCGTTGTCGGATTTTTTATTATTATAATTTTTTGGTTAATATGGTAGTAGCAAAGAAATATACAGTACACCTGATATTAAATAGACACTGCTGCTCATGGGCATCTGTAATTAGCTCCAGATGAGAGCAGAGTCTCACCTCAGGTTAGCCACAGATGCGTTGCTACCCCTGGACTAAGAAGTCATCGGATAAGTATATCTCCCTTACCACAACCTTCAGACCAGAACAGAGTAATGCATAACACTGGTATTATAAGCCGAAAATTGGTATGGCGTTGGTGCTTCCGGAATCGAATCCCCAAGACTACCACTTTTAATACTTGCAACAATTTGCTTTTAATTAATTAAAAAAACCACTAATCCTCTTCGCTCGTATTGGAACACCAGCTTAATACTTGGGAAGAACAAAAATAATAAAACAAAAACCGGGCCGCTACGAGATATAATCGGTGATGAGATCTGCCGCTGGGATGATTGTATTGTTTGCAAATGAGAACACGGCGAATAAAATATATAAAATGTTCATTTGATAATGCTCTCGTAGCCTATTGTGCTGATTTAATGTTTATATATAGACTACAAATACATCGGAAACAAATCTAGTGGTATACGCCGCAACAATGCGGAACGAATTTGATCAAATCAATTCACATGTTCAAAAGAAACAAATCTTTTATTAAGATATAAATTTCCTGAAGAATAGAAATCCGGGGGCGGGATCCGGAATCCGTCCGCCTGTTACGCGACAGCCCCTGATTGTCCTTTTAAATAAAACACTGACTGTCACTTTCACAGAAGTTTATTAACTTTTACAGGAAAACTGTCCCTCACTTTTCTTTTTTAAATTAATAAAAAATGTTTACGCGGACGCGGATTTGGTGCAACTGCCCGCCACGTGGTTGTAAGCAGTTTTATACTAATTAGAAATAATGGAGTCAGCAAATATGTACCTAAGTAATACTGAATATAACAGGCCGCCGTGTCTATGAAAATAGGCATTCCCCTTTCAGTATTAAGCGTTGCTGTTTTCTAGTTGCAAGGATGTGGCATGAAAGACATGCTTACGGGAAGCTTTGTAACATAGTCCTTAACTGCAAAGCTATGAGGCCGATCACAGACAGTTCTCAATAATATCTAGAATTTATTCCTCATAATATCAAAGCAGTTGATTTTCATGTCATTTATAACCTCATTGGTATTATCTTTGTAGTATGATGTACACACGGAAACATCCAGACCCAAATGAAATATATAAATAGGTATCTGATTTCTTCAGGAATTTTACTTTTGAAAATGCTTACTTTTCCTTAGTTAAAGAACGCTACATAAGCACAGTATATACAGTGAGATTTGCTTGGATAATTATCACCCCAACCTATTTCCCCCTCAAGTATAGCACGCATGGCCCTTGTCTTATGGGCTCTTCATCTGAGCCCTCCCTGCAGATCGAATCGGTAAACTTTTTTCCCTAAGGTTAGCGCAACTCTATGCAATAAAACAGGCTTTATGGAATGGAAATAGCAAATGTGCTTAATGTCATGGTATTACTTGACCACTTTTACCTATGGATATTTCGAATCATCCCCAGAAGAATTCCTAAAAGAATTCCCAGAAGAATCCCCAGACTTAAAGGCCTACATAAAGTTAACCACAGATGAATTTCTTAGTTAGCCCTTGACTACTACTTGAAGTGTCTGGAAGCAGCATCCATGGTTGTAACGGTTTAACCGAGGAGATATTACCGCAATACCTATTTTTAGCTTGAGGTAGCTCTTGTTTTTGTGAAAGGTGTGAATATTAGCTAGCGTACATATGAGGCGAGCATTTTAGTCCGGAGTAACAGCGCGTCGGTGATCGAAGTCCTATCAGGAGTAATGTAAAAAATGATTTTTTTCACTTGCTATTAAACATCGCGTGAACTGCAATCTTGCTTGCTATTTTAATCTAATATAAAGAATTTAATTTCTAATACATATTCTCTTCTATATCTTAACAACTACCGTTTCAAAGTGTTTTTGCTACGCACAAGAGCTCCCACTAAAACTCCAAAAAAAGACATGCTATTGGCTGTTACAATTACGAAAAATAAAAAGTTGTAACTTGTCCGCTTTACCATAAAAGCTGTTATGTTGCATATGTTGTGCATGTGCATATGCGTGCATGCAACGCACGTAACGCTCATCTGCATGATCATTCAGCTAAAAGCGCTACATGCTTTTGTAAATTTTCTATTAAGCTTATTTCTGCATTTTTCTTTAGAGTGTAACTTTGAATACCTCATTTACACCGCCGGTAAAATGTTTTATGTAAATAGAAATGAACTTTGATGTACATTCGCGTACGTATGTAAAAATAGAAAAACCTTACAATGGAAAATCTACTGATGAATATGACGGGTTGCTTAGGAAATTTGCCGCTACTGAGAGGTTTCATCTCCGCAAATAAACATGTAAATAATCAGATTTCTGCAAAGGGGTCATGTTCACATATACAGATTACATTAGTATTTGTATTATATTATATATGTATACTTTCGTTTTTATTTCTTTAGTACACAGAAATGTAGTGAATGACTGTGAATGTAGCAAACTTTATAACTATCATTAATTTATAGAATTTAAACGAAATAAAAAAGTAATAAAAACGATTCAAAAGTTACGTAAATTTCCAAATGGATACTTTATTTAAATAACTAGCTGAGCCCTCGGTTTCACCCGCGTTTAATGAGATGTAATGATTTCTGTGTAGCTTTAACCATTAAGGTTGCACACGCGACGGAAGCTTAAAAATGGAGTAACTTCTCCCGTTT
>DWNE01006709.1:0-12846 GCA_018249875.1 Cecropterus toxeus
AGCCGAAGATCGGGCTCAGTGGCGCGCCTTGGGAGAGGCCTATGTCCAGCAGTGGACTGAGATGGGCTGATGATGATTATCGAAAAACAGCCTAATACTGATAGAAAACCGATCCTAATAATAAAAGGCAATGCTTTTATGATAACAAAAGGCAGAACAAAACAAAAACATCATTATCTTACTTAATACGCAAATATAGGTAAAGAATGCACCGATAAGTCATCGATGAAATTGATTTTGCCGATACGCAAAACCGCGCACCACGAAAACAATATTATACATAATACATGTGCGTTTTAATATTCAAAATGTCCTTCAAATTGCTTCGCGGATGCCAACATGGCGCCTAAATATATACGGTACAAGCGCGCGAAAGCACCGCCATTTTGTTATTTACGCTACAATCGTATTAGCAAATATTGTGTTATGACGATTACTTAACTTGTTATCGGTTTACGATTTACTCTGATGATTTATTAAAAGCGATGATTACACTATTTAGCAACTAATTTATAAGGTTCATAGGGCCATTTTGTTTTTACCGGCTAAATACTTGAGTTACTTGCTTGCTTCAAGAGCTAAACTGCTAAACACTAATTTTAAGAGTCGACGCAGTCAATAGTCATCCGCAATACGGGAGGGATGCCAAAAATATAACACCTGAATACTTCTCACTTAAAATTGCACTAAATTTGTATGAAAAAAAAAACAAAATATGAAAAATAAAAATAGTAGTTGTTTATACGTCAAGTTGGAATAATTGCAACAATTCGTACGCGTAAAAACTGATATTTTTTATTAACTGAAATCACAGTGACGATAAAAACCTTAAGTAATTCCAGGAATAACATAAGACGATTCCTTGTGACCCTTCCAATCAATCCGGTTCGGCATTGCATATGATGAGTTTAATACGGCTATACAAAAAATCGAAATTTATCACCATGACTCGTTCATCTCATATATCGATGTATTTTAAGGGTTACGTACCCTACGTACGTACCCACCTGTCCGTCTGTCTGTCACCAGGCTTATGAACCTTGGTAGCTAGACAGTTGCCATAGCGGCAACAAATATTAAAAACAAACAACAAATATTAAAAACAGAATAATATTAAGAAATAAGGGGGCTTAAAAAACGTGTTTTATTTGCCGTTTTGTATGGATAATGGTCCGGAACCCTTAGTACGCGACTCCGACTCGCACTTGGCCGGCTTTATGTATAATATAATTTTTGCCTGATTATTACTCAAACTGATGTATTGAGGTCTCTGACTTTTATGATTGGCATTTTCATTTTCCATTCAACGATTACATTACACATTCAATAATGCATTATATTTTTAAAAATTAATGTATACACGATACATTTTGAATAAAGCTTGTCAAACCGTGATCATCTCAAATCCCGTTACAATATTCATTCGTTAAAGAGTCTTATCATGGAATTTTATGAATTTGGACACCTAAAACAACATAATAAGATAACGGGGTTATCGCCAGTAACCGTCGGTTCTGATAGCATTTGCGATAATTAAGTAATAAATGATCGACGCTTTGACGGTCAGGGTTGAAAAGTCGTTGACCATAGCTATCTGCTATATTTCGCTAAAATATGGGTGATAACGCTACTTAGCGACCGTGTTATATTATCCTTTGCCATTTTCATAAGATATTGAATCATTTTAATTTATAAACAGCGTTTAAACAAGATACATGATTATCACCAGGCAAATCTAAAAAGCACAACTTAAGGTACAAACACGACTAAGAAGTTAAATTTTATACTGATCGCAATATTGTTTTTTTATCTCTAACTTAGTCCAGAGCCGGCGACTTATGTAAAACCTGTATTGATTACAGATTATTAGTTCTTTAATTACTTAATTGATAATAAATTAAATATTAATTAAAGAAAATGAATATTAATTTCTCGGAATTTTTTGCTATATTTGACATAATTAATCTTTATTGCAAATATATTCCTATCAACTAGATCAATTATCCTTGTCATGTATTAGTTCGATCTTTACGATATGTGCCATTCTCTTCCGGAGTCTATCTCCGCAGTTGAATTGAATTCAGATCGAAGGCTAAAATAATGTTTATATCCTAAGTCATGTTTCATGTGTTAACGACAAAATATAATTAAACATCTGAAATAGATTTAAGAGATTTTTTTTTTTTAAATGAGGTCCATGAGAATATCGCCAATATTCTCACGGACCTCCTCCCGAAGAAGGAAATATATGTATGATAGAGGTATGTCGGACTCTCATCGATTAAAACTCCGCTTCGTTCTCCTGAGCGTTTGGTTTGGGATCATGAAAAGCGCTAGTATTAAACTCGGAGGTTTTGAAATAACCATTTAATTGCAAATCTCAATGCCTCAATTTTGAGTATCTAAAAAATCTCCTCGGTATTCTTACATGACATTTCTTTAAGATCTTTTTTTCTTTTTATACTTCTGTTTCTACCAGCATACGTAGGTACCAATTATTATACTAGCCTATTATTTTATTAGTAGGTACTAAATAGACACTGCGTCGTAGACTATTTTACGAATAATATATTCACGTACTATAAATCATAATTTAAATATGTGCAAATGTCAAATTAGGTTTCGTAACCTTGAATTGATTAATTTTTTCGTACATCTCAATTTGGCTGGATTACCAGCCAAACGTTCATATTAAGTAACAAAAATATTGGACGGATTCCAATCGTAAAACTGCATCGATAATCAGGTATTACGTCAATTGTTCTGTGTATCGACACTTAAGCTTGAATGTAGCATTGATTTATTATAATTAACAAAGGATAAAATCAATTTAAACCTTTACGACTTATATGACTTTTAGACTGTCGCATTTGTTGAGACAGACTTCGTGCAACAACATATTTAGATCCACCTTTTTTATTATCCTTGGGAAAAATCTAGCGTCTGAATCAAATTCTATTCGTATTTTTTATCATAATACAAATAAGTAGAGGTAGTGAAGATCACTAGAACTCATGATATACATTCAAATTTAAATAAAATTTAAAATACATGATTTTAAGCTGATATTATCAGACAATGTATTAAAACTAACGCTGTACGTTTTTGTTTTATTATTCCTGTTAAATAACATAAACCAAAAATGGTCGTATTTTTTTTTCACATGAAATTTTATTAATTATAAGGAAAAACACGATAACTATGACATGGCGGCGAAAACGAGTTCTTATGTCCAAAGTTCACACATGACTCGAGAATGTTGATTCAACTGGATTTTCCTGAATTCTTAGGAAAACTACTATAAATAGGAATTACTCACATTTTCTCTTTTAATTTTATATCTATTTCGTATAATTTTAGGTTTCCGTCTGCTATCGGTCCTTCTGTTACAAGGCTCTAATCTCTTGAACCGTAATAAATATAATCTTTTCATTGGATACATTACCGTATGGTCACACTCAGAACTAAAATTATAGCTTGAAATAAAGATGAAGAAAACAAGAAAGCTTTATTTGACAATTTTCGGTTCCCTGAGAAAAATGTAGATACTTAAATTTTCACAGTACTTTTATAGCAGCTGACTTTAATTTGAAAATTTAAAACTACAGTTCTACTCATAGCTATCACAAATAAAATTTACAAGTATTAAGCGAATTTATAATTTTGTTTCTTTGTAAGATAACTGTACAATGTACACGTTTTCATCCCCTATTCTATACCTTTAAAAATCTCTTGTTAACATTCGCGTACGTTTTAAAAATTTCTGTATAAAATTTATGTTTTTAGAACCCAGTAGCATCGGTTAGTAAGTCGGTGTCAAATATACAAATAAATGCCTGAATATGCATATTTATTTATACCATAATTAACCAATAAAGAGGTAAAAGAAAATTCGTCGAAAGTTCAAGGCCAAACGCATTTACATTTATAGGTAAAGACTGCATGCAAAAAGAAGAGAGTACAATGTACTATAATAACAAGTGCCGAAGCAGTGGAGAAATTATAAAGTTAGATTACACTATTGAATTATGCTTAAATGGTATACATTTGAGTAAATATAACATTGAGTTAAAGTAATGAAATTATTGAATTCAATTAAACTAAGTTAATTAATCAAGGACACATAGATTTAGTAATAGTATATTAATATGATACAACTTATTTGTTAACATGTTATTAATATAAACGTCAGGTATTATCTGTTCGAATTTGTTTATTACAATTGTGCAACAATGATATCGAATTACACTGAATATTGTGAAACTATTTCACATGAATCAGTGGAACATTTGAGTAAACAAACCTGATTATTCTAGTTCATTGACATTATTTTTGTCTCGAAAAGCATTCGATTCAACTGACTAAATGAACCATGTTTTTCTACCTAATTCATTAAAGAACTACATACTACAAATTTTCACTTTATCTTTTATTATAACGCTTGTACACTCTTATGCCTACTGTAGGACTTTCATCTGTGCTGTGGGTGCCATAGTACACACACAAAGACTCAAACCCAGAAAAGAAATCTATATCAACATTCAGATATTTGCCTGACCGGGGATCGAATTCGAAACCCATTGCGTGTCAGACCGGTATATTATTGTAAATTATAGTTTTAATCTATATAATCCGTGTAAAAGTAATAAACCAATATTTTGTTTTCATAAAAACATCCAGATCAGTGTAAATTAAAAAATATATATTATCGTCCATCAAATATGGCCGTATCACGTATGACGCGAGGTTCCCAAAAGGAAATTGTTGGTAAATATATAAAAAAATTCCACGACCTATTACAGTTATCGTAGGCGGACTGGTGCAGCAGTGGGGGTGGTATACGTGACTGATGCAACGTACGTTAATAGCCTTAAGGCATTCAACCAAGCATCGTATCGAACCAACGAGCACAGTAAGAATAAAAGGGACCTAATACGAAATGGAATGAAATGTGTTTATTTTGTACAGGCCTGAGGGGGCCTACTAAAAATTGACAGCTACAATATTTTTTCTAACACTACCGGATCGGAACCCGGCCTCAACTGAGAAGATCTTCTTTGAAACTCAGCTGGTATACCTTTTTCCTTTGTAATATACATTTTTTTATTTAATTAAGCGAAATTTGCCTTTTATGAAATAACAAAATAATATTCTTGTTTTATTTTTGGGGTGTTTTTATAGAGTGCGGTTACTAAAGGCACAATATGTATGTTTGTCCGTTCCTAGCACGAAATCGTCACATATGCATTCTAGATGATTATTAGTTGTCAGGAGCAGATACAAGTAATCCATCCATCCATTAGCCTTTCGAGGTCCACTGCTGGAAGACGGCCTCCCCTAAACGGTGCTACTCCAACCGGTCCTGTGCCTTCTGAATTAAACGGTTCCCCGCTGTTTTTTTCAGGTACAAATATTTAACTCAAATTGCCGAAATTTCGAGTTATCGGACCCTTTAGTTCTTACTGTGCTATTTGTACACTACTTCTAACCGAATATTACGTTCAAAAATTCCATTGAACCTATTTCACTCTATTTTGTTGTTGATATGGAGCGACTTCCCATCGATTGATAAGTGCTTGATACGATTAGCAGTCAACAATCTATTTGTTTCAACAACTTATAACTAAATTCAAGGTTTCTATCGATTGATATCTTTCAAAACAAGGTTTCGAAACAATTATGTCTACAGTTCTGTTCTTAGTCGTGTAAACATCTTGACAATATCAATATAATATCTATATAAAGTGTATCTTTGTCTTTGTTTTGTCTCCACGCGTCCAGAAATAATCGATCAAAATGCTAAATTTTGGGTAGGCTCACTTTTATATGAGGGGACTATTCTAGTTCTAAAGTTTGTTAACTTAATCGTGATTGGCTTAGAATGAAAGTTATGAAGTTGCTTTCAAAGTATGCTTTAGTGATCCCTAACTATGAAGTGGACATGCCATATTGCTGCTGTATTCTCATGAAAAAACACGCCCGCGAGGGTTCCTGGCCCAAAAAAGTCTATATACATATAAATGAATATATAATGTTATCTAATTAAAGTTACCACAAGACGTTTTAGACATTTTTCATTTTTATATTTCACGTGGCGTTGCAACGCGTGCCGTTAATAGGCATTGTAAAAAAAGAAGAATAAGTAACTATAATATTTTTACAACTTATAACTACGTATTTAACTTAAATAACTGTTACTAAGAAAAATCATCGCGTGTATGAGCACAATTAACAGGGGTCTCTGATTGCCTTGCTTGGAAGTCTTGGGAATAGCACCGGATTCTAGGCAAACTTAGCCTCTAGAACAAGTTACTCGTCGACGCTAACACACATATCCTTAACAGTGGATCATGTAATAGCGATATAAAAACTCTTAGTTAACTGCTTCGAGTAATTACATTACTTTAATGACTTGCTGACATCATCTGATTGCCGTGCTCTTGACAGATCTATCTCTGAGTGATCAAAGATATTATCTCGGAATTTTAAATACTGTTGATATACGTTATTTGCAATTTATTTTCTTATATATTAAACTCTTATTTATAATTTTATATGACACATATAGAAAGACGAAAATAAATGTTTTGCAGAAATAACAAAATTGTGGTCTCATTTTCGGTAGTTTATTAAAGCAAGTAGTTATTTTAGAGACGTAACATTTTTTGTCCTTGCTGTAAATCATCACTTTTTGATTCGCTAGATGTCATTAGGAGCAGTTTTAAATAATAAACTCAATTTGCTCAAATTTTCAGTTGAAACACATCCAGAATGGATGAACGCTGTGCAATATTACTTCAATAATTCTTATAATTTTGTGTCTTAATCACTAATATAAAATATTAAATATGTATTAACTGTTATTTTTATATACAAACCGTACTCCCTATATTTTCCAAAAGTTTTTTTACTTGATTTCATACAAAAACTTGATGACAAACAAAAGAAATGATCGCTTCACATATGCTTGGAAAAATGTAATATGTAAAAGCTATCCACAACTAAAGTTAAAGTTTATTGAGGCTTATAAATCTTTTACTACCATTAACTCTTACAACAGCTTTCTGTTGAACAAAATGAAGGAGATCGGGTGTGGGAAGGCCAGCGACGCAATGCTTCCTAATAACATTGGCAATGTTTCTACCAATTGGTTGTTTATACCATGATATTTCAATTTTCAGAGATTCTAGAAAAATAAGAATAAAAACCTGACTCATCCTGTACTTACCTTGCTTACCTTAAAATTTGATTATAATCTAGCAAAATTTTGGTGATTAAACAACAAGGTGTGAACACGTGTAGATCTGTTGATGAAATTTTTTAGTCACCTGTAAGTATTGAAAAAAAAAAAGAACTTTGGCTTAGTCTAGTTAATCTTAACAGCTGGTACACCTTTTTAGTGACGAAGGGGAAACCTTCAAAAGATAACCGATGCTGTGGGAGCAACGCTGGGTTATGTGGGATTCTTACCGCAATAAAACCCCCCCGGTGGCCGTACTCAGCGTTGTGTGGAGGACTCCGGGATCTCCAAAGGAACACAGCCGGAGTCCTTCGAGCGCGATCCCCGTTTCGGGCTCTTACCGGCGAGCATTTACGCTCACCGTGCCTTCAAATGTTAAGCAAGCGACCATACATGCCGCCGTCCTTCCCGGGGTCGCTTGACTGGACGGTTCGAGCTCCCTCTCTTGCCGCCCGCAACACCGAAAACCCCCTTTAGTCGCTTCTTACGACAGGCAGGGGATACCGTAGCCCTATTCTGGTCCTGGAACTACAGGGACAGAACAGCTAGTTCACCTGCAATGTTTTGTCTATCTACTATCTTTGTTAATGAATGCATTGCATGCAGGTAATCATGGATATAGGACATCTATTACGGCTTGCCAGCTTGGCTTGTTTAGAACTTAGTTTTTATTATAATAATATCAATATATCGTATAACGCTAACCCATTGATAAGACTTAACAAAAACGAAACTGCTTATGTGCTTAAAGTTCCACTTCCAATCCGTGTTTGCTTTTATTTTTATTTTCAACTCACCTCGCCAGTGAAAGTTTATAAAACTCAGTTCCTTACTTAACATGAGTTTTATGACTTTCAATGTGTTTATTACCTCTCTTACCTGTAAACACCTCGATTGGAAATAGGCAATACCTTTGCCATTCAATGTACCTTTTTGTGATTGAACTTTTATAAAAACTGTTAAATATTTTTATATAAAAGTAGATATAGCGGTGGGTACTATTCAATTTGTAAAAGTTGATTCAACTTTAAACGGAAGAAAAAAATAACAAAATGAAGTATAACGGTCAATAGGTTTCTTATTAATGAAAATTCACGTTAACAAGCCACGCATTTCAACAAAAGAAAAAGCAAAATTCTTTAAATCTTTAAGAATCATTCAAACTACACTCAAAGTTTCCATGAAAACGTAAGCTCTCTTTCGATTTTATAATCATAGCTCTACTAAGATTTGTGCAATTATCAAAAAAAACTCACATTAACAAGTATTATAATTCAACACGCAATATCCTAATTAAGGACGGGTACACCCAAAAAGATAAACAATTTTATCCTTCTCGAAAAATCTTGGAGAGACAAAGAGCCTAATTGTATAATGCGCATGTCGAGTTATCGCACTTTTGTATCAAAAAACAAGTAGGTAAATGCAAATGCAAATTGTAGATAAGCTGAATAACGAAAAATAACCGATAATAATCTCAAAAGTAACTTAAAATCCTGTTCCAAATCCTCTTAACGACAAACATGAATTTTATCAGTTAATATTAGTATTAAGATAAGTGGTTTAAGATTAAATTAATACCGATCCAAAGGTGAAAGATGTATATGAAACGGTACAAATTACGTCAAGTCTAACCCCCTCCCCCCTCAGTAAAAGCGAAAAATCTAGAAACTGGAGGACTTTTTTTGTTTATAGTCAAAAAATACGGAGTCATATTGCGTGCCACCGCCCCTAAGCATAGTGTGCAAATTCAGAAACTCCTCCTCCGCAATATTATCTGTCTACCCGAGTATACTCATTTTATACTCTATAATGGATTGGAGTAAGAGGCTTTAATATTCTACTAAATCCATATCCTGATCGAAATCTCCTCGACCTGATATCGACGTGTATATCAGGTCGTATATTACAAGATAAGATAGACATTTCATGACAATTGGTTCGAGATAGCATCTGTGAGCAACCGTTTATTCCGTCATCAATTAAGCGTAAAAAGGAGTGGTTTTCGGAGAATTGGTATGAAGAATGTTATGGAATGGATATTTGTGGATTATCCACCAGTTACAAAAAAGTAAAGTATGATGCGGTGGGCCCAGTCGCTCATCTGTGTGGAGCCCGATGGGGCAGCGCGCCCAGAGGACTCCGGTTGCGTTCCGTTGGAGATCCCGGAATCCTCTTTGTAATGCTGAGGACGGCGACCGGGGGGGTTTTAGTGCGGTAAAAATCCCACATAACCTGGCGTCGCTCCAACGGTGTCGGGTACCTATTGAAAGTTTGTCCCTCAAGAACAAAAAAAAGGGGGGGTCTGTGGTATCAGTTCATTTCGGAGGACTCTTGTGCAAACTAGTTCCTATCCCTGAATCAGATCATACGGAATCATGAGAAGAGATTCATGATAAGTCTTGGTATTTCCTCCACGTTAAAAAAAACACTTGTTGCTATTTCAGGACATAGTGAATCTTGAATTCCGCTCTGGTACTCGGGGTAAATAAGCTCTTTATCCGTTGAATGTGCGATGTACAGAATTCTAATGTTTCGCTTAGTATGCAAAGCTTTATCTATTTCCAAACAAATATAAACAAAAATGTCATCATTGGGATGTAGAATAACATTTTAAAAATATTACAATAAACACCTAAGCATCAGATAAGCTGCGTACATTCGTTATCGCACAGGGATATCGCACTGCGTGGAATGGACGATCGACTGCACTGATGATAACCTGAGCGTCATCGTAAGGACAAACGCAGTCATTCGGACACTAGCTGAAGTGCATCGGTACCTGTGCTTCGCTACAAGACACAAAAATAGGTTTTACGATAAGAACTAATCAGATTGAATTTATTTTTTACTTCGTATACATATGCCATCAAAAGTTTGCTATTTCTCAACGTTCTCTTTTTATTATAAGAGAAATATGAAAGCCTGCAATCGAAGGCTGAACTGACGTCATTAAAATGGTCGCCATCTTTAATGCAAAATAACGAAATTAAAAGTAGTCTATAAGATGATCGGGTAAATAAGATATATCCAAGAAAAAAACATATAAATCGGACCAGTGGGTCTTGCATGATTGTATAACGAACAGACACACACCGACTCATTTTTATATATTAGTGTAGATTTCAAACAACTTTATTTATAGGCAGTGCAGTTTTTAGTTAACATATATACCTAATATAACAAAACTATATGTGTTAAATGCTTGGAAGTTAAGTTATATAAGACACGCGATAAGATTTTTGGATTCATTGGCAAATTATAATTTATACTTGTAAAAACAGGTACAAAACTCTTTTGAGTTACTTTTTACTTGGCACTTTTTATTTTTTGGCGAATCTCATAATTTTATTGTTCTAATGTGGTCATATAATCATAAATATGATAATGTAAAAATTTAAAGGACAAGTGTAGAACGTGGCGTAGTCGGTTACAAAAAACCCAGACCGTTCAGATATTTTGTTTCTATAATATAAAAGGCTTGTGAATAATAGCATTTTTACCTGTTTAGAATTAATTAGACAAAATTTTATTAAATTACTTTATTTGCACCTATTTTCCACTTCGCTTGAACTTTTCTATGTTGAGGCGTGATCTCATTTACGGACGCCATATCATGCTTGAGAGCGTTTTTGGCATGTGATATTTTGTCAAAATGCACAATAAAAAGAATAGAGGTTATACTTTTTGTTTTACATGAAATTGCTGGCTGCGTCAGCCACGTGATTGCCTCCTGTGAATCTGGCAGGCAGCCAATGCTGACTCAATTTCTTGTAGAATAAAGTAACTATGTGGAATATACACCCGAAATATGTACCCAAAGAATCGAAAATGAAAAGGTAAGATCTCTCCCAAAACTTTTGGTATCTTTAAATTTTCGGGGGCTACATGACTAGTTTTCGTATACTTTTTGTATTTCATATTTCAACTAAGTAAAAATGTAAATTTTATATACCTTAATTACATTTAGTATACTTATATAAGCGTAAATCCCCTTAAAATCTGATATCAAAATTTCAACCTTCAGTCAAGAAAAAGACCAAAGAAAATTACACGGTCGGTTGAGCTTTTCTTTTGTATTAATTTCGCAAAAAAGTAAGTAACTTTAGTATTTTAATTACGTATTTAATCTAGAAACAAACCTTATCGATATTAAAATCAAATTATGAAGAAGCCGTATCCTTAATTCTCTAATACAACAATATAAAATTGTATATCATATCTGTCTTCACACGCGGGTCAATATAACCAACAGCCTGTGAAACGGTTATCTGGGGTCAAATAAATTGTTATAATATAATATGACTCAGTATTTCAATGTTAAACATCAACTTTGTATTATCTGAACTGACGTAATACCAAAGTCACTTATCTGAGAATACACATAGTATTCATATTTTATCTGTGTTGTAACGGAGCAAAAAAAAGGTTTTAATAATAATAACGTTGTGTACACTAATACACACTTCATGGCCTCCAGACTAGGATTTCCCCTGTATTGTGGGTTTTAATGGACATGAAGACAAATAGGTACACACCCAAATCCAGACCATAAATCTAAATTCATAATTTAAATATCTGTTCGGGATCGAACCTAAGACCGGTATAGTGAACGCTCCACCACTCAAAACGGCCCAATGGTCATAGTATCATTGTTGTTATTTCTCATCAAACCAATTTGACTTTGATGGAAGCTCATTACATTATTAGAAGGGCCACAGATTACGCATAATCTGCTAGTAATGTTCTAGTCTTTTGAGGCCAACAGATAATGTACATGTGAGCCAAGGGCATTAACCACTGAGTATTAGTTCGCGCAATCGAAACTGCATCGAGGAAACATTATACTGTAACTTAAACATGCAAAGTTCTCTATATCTAGATATTATCTAGACATTAAAATTAAATTTATGCGTAATAAATTTGTAACGTTCTACCGAACAAGTATGGTTCGAACCCTCCCCGTTCGAGACGAATTGAGAACCTCCTCCTTTTTGAAGTCGGTTAAAAAGAATAAGACGTAGAAACACAAGAACTGCTTCACTGCTCCCTGGTCGAACTACACAGGTTCTACCACCTTCAAATGTCTTTACCTTCGTCGGGAGTAGCGACGCATCTGCGATTGACTTCAGAATGCAGTTCACCTGTTTTATTTGAAGATGCTTAAAGATGTCCACGGATGATAGCTACCACTTACTATCAGGTAGATTGCGTGCTAGTTTGCTCGAAATCAAAGTAGCCTTTAAAAAGGTTACTTAGTCACTGATACTGCCTGATCTCAGTCACGTAGCGCCAACTGCATTGTGCCTTTACAGGGTCATTAAGACGTAAATGCAAGGATTTTGCAACATGATTTAATGCAATAAAACCAATACGAGGTTTTTTTTTAACTTAATTTAACTCTTTACCGATCTAAATATATTTTTTTTCTTCGAGGGTTCGTTTCAAATCAATCGCTAATAAACTATTTGTACCAACTTATAAGTTAGTATCAAATTTTAAAATCTTCGCTATTTCTAACAGACATCCCAATAATTAAGCTCATGTGCAATATACAAAAACGTAGGCCTTGAGAATAAAACGAAACTATGTGTCTATTTTATGAA
>DWNE01006710.1:0-12845 GCA_018249875.1 Cecropterus toxeus
TTCACACTATTATTAATTTATATTCATTGAAATTTTTAACACTATTTTCTTAATTTAAATTCATTTTAATTTATTTTCTAGTTTTTAGTTCGGTTTTCTATAAAAAGCGTGTTTTTTAGTTTTTTTAAACTATTATTTATTTTCATTTGTTACACTTAAATATCATGTTCTAAAAAGTGTTCGTGAAATTACAAATTAAAAAGTACGTGAGGTATATTCTGCACTGTTTACTAAGCAATGAACAAAAATCAATGTGGCCATGTCTGAACTATAATGTTACGAGTTAATCTCTGTCAGAATTAGTTATGTTGTATCAATGCACCTTCGTCAATTTTTACGAATAATGACCACAAAGTGGTTACGCTTGCGGTCAATGAAGCCTCACTAGTATGGGACGAGGGAAACATAAGCCTACGGATACTTTACTTTTTATTATTATTTTCTGTCGGAACTTTGTACCCCATATACCCTTTCTTATATATTACGTAGAACAGGGGATGGCAACCCATAGCACACAATTCGGTTTGCAGTCCGCGGACCTTCCTAGAACCTCTTTATGTTACCCGCGTCCTTTCAATTTTGAAAAAGTGAAATCAGAATAATACAAACAATTAATTCTACACAGCCGTCTATTTTTCTCGCTGACAAATTTTAGAGACTATTTTTGTTGATTATGGTGTGATTATTACTATTTATCGCCAAATGTGATTCACCATTATCTAATGTAACTATCTACTGTATCGCCCCTACTGTCACAAAGGTTTCCATCTGCTGTCGGCAGCATAGGAGTAGGTAAAAAATTAGAACTCTCCATAGTTCGTCTCTAAAGTCTGCACTAGATGGTAAAAGTAATGGTTGAAAAACGAAAAAAATATTTTAATGCATTTTATTTTAATCGCTAGACGCCGTTTCGGCTAACTTTCCATAAGGACTAAAATGCAATATAAATCTCACTATTTAATTATTTTACTTTTAAGAGATAAAATAGTTTATGTCGGTAACTCGGTACCTAGTGATGTGTACATGTTAAGATGTATTGCAGTATTATTCATTTAAAAAAAGTGACTTTCTGTTTAATTGATTTTTTTTTATCAACAGTCCCAGCACAATGAAGCTGGAGTGGGCGGAAAGTGAGTCCGATTATGGGCTTGAGGAGGCCGCGTTCTACGAGGGCCCTACGAGCATTGCTCCTCCGCCGCGCAAGCATGTCTCCTTTAGTCTCAGGCTGGACCTGGTGAGTATACAACCTAAATATATAAGTGGAGGCTAAAGGTTTAGAACCCCTTCCTCTTAGAGCAAGCGAGAAAGGAAAATCCTTCAAACGGGAGGACATTTTAAACTTATTTTCGATAAGTTTAGTAATCTATTTATTATCGACTCTCTCAGCAGAGGAAAAAATTTGAAGACTAGTTGATCTTTTTTCCCCCAACCGCCTCTTTTGTATACCCTCTAAACAAAGCTAATACAACACCCTTAATCTAAGGTAACTTAACATATCCAAAAGATAACTAGACACTTAGCTTTTGGTCAACCGTGACACAATGAAAACAAAAAATAACTTCTTAGTAAGATTGGATTAATTGAACATTGAATCTTTTAATTTTCATATTATAAAAAAAACGTATGAAGACGTTTCTTTTTCATGGTAAGAGTCATATTTCTAGTGTATTTATCCGTACTTCCGTATCGGGGCGTTTTCATTGCGTTCTGTTAATATTACAATTTTTCATGTGCCACCTTAATTTATAACTGGACATTTTATTACAAGTGTAATGCGATTCTTTTAAACGCTATTGACTCTTCTCTCTGACAAAATATGTAGACGCCGAATATTTACGAGTATTTTCTTGAGGAAACATAAATTTTATACATCAAACAACATCCGACTATTGTTCTTAATTATTCTTTTGTTTGAAATTAGAGTTAAGTCTGTATTGCTTCCGTTATATAACTAATTGTTATTAAATTAGTTTTATTTGCTAAACGATTCATTTTAGACAAGATTAGATGATAAGAAATTTATGAAACGCTTAAATTACTAATGCTGCTATAGTGTCTTGGGTACATTTCCACAGGGCAGTGGTTTCGCTTATTTATTTACCTTATAATTTTAGTTATAATTTAATTATCACTGCTTTATGGTGAAGGAAAACATCGTGAGGAAACCTGTACATCTGAGAGTTCTCATAAAAAAAAGAGTTCTCAAAGGTGTGTGAAGTCTACCAATGCGCACTTGGCCAGCGCGGTGGACTACGGCCTAAAACTCTCTCACTGTGAGAGAAGACCCGTGCCCAGCAGTGGGACAATAATGGGTTGACGAGAAATCGAACTAATACCGCTGCCCGCTTAGTTTTGTTCGATACTTAATAGTTCCGAAAATGTACAACAGATGGCGCAAAAACAAATAAATGCAAGCATCGCCATGCCAACATGCAGGGTTACCCGCGACTATATATGTTTCACACAAATACACGCATCACAAATGTCTCTGTTTTATCACCATCATCCAAATAATGTTCCACTGGTGAATCTTTTTAGAATTAGAACGATTTAGAAAATAGCTCAATCTGGCCGAGTACGATTAAGTCTGAACAATGAGTCTTAAATTAAATTATTTATCGATATACATACATATACCTGTATCAAAATGTACCATCTAAAATACCTTTAATTAACGACACGGCTCTTGATTTACGACAGGTTAAGCTCAATCGTTGGAGAAAAGCATAAAACTCGAAAGTAATTTAAGTAAAAGTGATTTGAGAGAAGGAATCAGAGCGTAAACCATTATTTTATGAAGTAGTTTTAGGGTTCTGTACCCAAAGGGTAAAAACGGAACCTTATTACCAAAATTCCGTTATCTATTTGTCCGTCTATCCCTTTATCAGTCACCTGTACTTCATGAACTCCTCATCGCTGTATCTCATGAACCATGATAGCTAAAATAAATATTCTCCCATACAATAAACCTGATTTTTTGCTAGACTTCAACTTGAAAATGTTAGATGGCGCTCATTACGTTTTCTAGATAACTCTATATACCAAATGAACAGTCAAAGTAATACTCCATAGGTGTGAAGGACGGCGATTGCTTCAAAATTCAACTTATCGAGAATTCCTTGTAGTTGGATCTTTCACCAAATAATGGCGGTGTTAACCAGACCATTCGTTGATTAATTGAATTCATATACGTATACGTTTATAATACCTATAACGTTTCCTTGTATGATAAGTAATCGTTACGAAATAGGCGAATACATTTTCCATTAGAATATTTTACCTTCATAGAAAAGATAACAAAACTAAATCGTTATATTATTTTCAGAAAATGGTACGGAATCCGTCGTTTGAGAGTACGACTCGCTCTTGACTGTTTTTTAATATGAATGATCACAATTAAGTTTTGCAACTTATCCGGGAATATACGAACCTCATAAGAAGATTAAATGTTTGGAATGTTTGTAAAGATATAATGTTTAGAAGATTTTTAACAAACCGTAAATTTTACTGTTTTGTAGGAGTTTCTAGACGTATTAGTTTAGTTTCTTTGAGTTTACATTAGGTTTAAATCGAAGGAGTACTTTTCGTAATATTTTTTTTCTGTCGTGTCTAAAAATCTTCCATTCCATTAACATATTTGTAGTAACAAATCACGCGTACAATTAATGAAGATTTCAAAGATAATTGAAACAACTTTGAAAGGTAATTGAACAAATTAGAATTATAAATTTTTACTATTTTGCATTTTTTTTAATAATTCACTTACTTATTAACATTACTGAAGATTTATGAGAACAATCAAAGTTCTTCATTGTTATAATCTTTATTGTACTTTTATTTACTATGGAATAGTTCTTAATTTTTAACCATCTTCGAAAAGGAGGAGGTTATACGTTCGACTGTATGTGTTTTTTTTAATTTAAATATTTGCTATTGTTATTTAAGCAATGAGATTAGCATTGCTTACATAATAATAGCCACATATAAGAATAAAACCGATGTAATTTTCTCTTCTCCGAAAACAATACATCATGTGTACGGATCAAGATGTACAGGAATAAACAAGCGAGCCATATAATTGAGTGTCACGAGAACGGTGATTAAAAGCATCCCCATTATAATTAGGAACACGAGGGTCTGACCAACCCTTGTTACGTTTCGTACATTTATTTGTTTTTCTGGTAGCCGACCTTGATTATGTTACGCTTTCGTAATGGTGAGTTGAAGAATAAGGGTTTGAACCTACATTTCTGACAGTACGATAGTAGGTTTTTCTCAGAACTGCTGTTGGCGCTGTTGACCTTTATTTTACTGGGTGAATATGGTTTAGTGGTTACTATATCCCTCTAAAAATAATTCTGGATTCGACCACCAGTAAAACAGGTTTTGTGAAAGGAGGTAAAACCCTTTGTGGTTTCATATGAAGTTGTTCGAGGCGTTAGAAGTTATTCGTCAGTAGCAATGCATGTGTGACCATCCTCGCGTAAGATCGTGATCTTTTTTTTTGCTTTTACAATAGATATCTGTTGATGACATTATTCATTTACTGTCAGATGCATGCTCGTTTACTACTTTTAAATTATAAAAAAACTTTGTTTACTATTTAATTCTAGCTGTGCCCCGCAGTTTCACCCGCTACTACATAAGAAAAAAAAACAAACATAGCGTGATGTTACATAGCTTTCCTCAATAAATGGACTATTCAACACAAAAATATTTTTTCAATTCGAACTAAAGCGTTCAAATAAGAAAACAATTAGTATAGATTAGACATAACTAGTGTAGATACACTAGTTATAATCGGAGGCTTGACAAATTTTTAATCTCACGCATTTTATTTGTGTACACAAGAGATATTAGCACACAATAACGCCGACCTCTACAACCCATAATTGCTGGGCAATTATGTGACGCCAACAACAATTAAATAATTATTTATTTATTATTATTCAACACTAGCTGAAGCACTCATGCTTCGCTTCGGAACATAAAAATAGATGCCATCAGTGGCGTAGCGAGGGGGGGGGACGGTCCGCCCCAGGCGGCACATTTAGAGGGGCGCCAAAAACAGATTTGGCAACCTTGTTTTGTCATCAAGTTAGATTTTTTGTTTGGTCGTCAACTTAAATATTGTCGTTTTTTGTTTTGCATTTAGTTCTCCAGTTAGATATTGTCGTTTTTTGTTTTTTTGGTCGTCAAAATTTGTATAATGTGTGGCGAGTTCAATTTCCGCTCCGGGCGGCGTAAACCCACGATACGCCACTGGACGCCATCTTTAAGTAGTGCAAAATATCGAAATCAAAAGTAGCCTATAAGTTGATCAGGTAAATAAGTTACACCCATGCAAAATTTCATGTAAATCGGACTAGTGGATCTTGCGTGATTGAGTAACAAACAGACACACACCACTTTATTTACATATATTAGTATAGAGTATAGATATCGAGTAGAGTATAGTATAGATATTAAGTTTAAGCTTCATATGTACAATATTTTTCCATGTTTATTAAATTAAATAGAGACCGTGCAAACTAACCTCTTAGGCGTAATAATGAGAAACTGTTATATATGCCACAAGTTAAACCTTACAATGGATACCAGAGTTCCAAAAATCAGTTTATTTCAACTTTAGTATAACATTGTGTTCTATATTCTGCTATGTATAGTATCTACAAACCTTTGAAGAAATAAATAATATAGTTTATTATAATTATAGATGTATTTCGTATGGGATGTACATCATAGATCTGTATTGTTGTGCCCGGTGTGTTGAGGTCACAAGTGACAGACGCAAGCGCTCTGTGCTCTCTCTGGACCGAAAATTCACACGTAATGAAATGCGTGACGATATGATGGATGGGCTAGTTTTTGCGATCTTATCGTACAGAATAAGTTGTATTCTTTGAGGCCCAAAATTGTATCGAGATATTGATGCCACAAATATCCATTTTAAGTAAATTGTATTTCAATTACACCTATTTGTGGAATAATATATACATTTTTTTCACGTCGGGGAGTCGTAGGCAAAATAGGAGACAGGTTGTAGGTATAAAAGTTATCTATCTCACGAAAACGATAGTTTTTTGGATCAAAAGGTAGCGTATGTCTTTTTGTAAGCTCCTGAAAATAAATATTCAAAATTTTACGTTGATCAATTGACTTCATGTTGTCATTTATAACTTCAGTTAAAATTGTATGCATCGCAAGGATATGATAAAAACATAACGGAGGTTGTTAAAATAACAAATTAACAACATAATTTTATCTTTTCCCTAAAGACATCTATTGATTCGAACAAATACCTGAAGTAGTCTAAAGAAATGATAAAGAAATATGTCAAAAATGACCCTGAAAGAAAAGTGGTGTTTTGTGATTTCCCGTTGCCAAAAATCTGCTTCGTGTTTAAAAATTTTCCTTTTGTTTATTCAATTATTTTAGTTATTCAAAAGCCATGCACAAAATAAATCTTTATAGCAGTTCTATTGTCATTTCAAAGAAATAATTCTGGTATTTATTCAAATCACTAGATTTCTTACTCCGCACTAAATCGCGCTATCACCACACCCCGCTTAGTTTTGTTCGATGCTTAATAGTTCCGTAGTTGATTAACAGATGGCGCAAAATACATAAATGCAAGCATCGCCACGCCGAAAGTAAGGTTACGCCTGTAGCCACATGCCACACCACATCAAAAATGTTTCTCATAGTGCATATTGAAACTGAAAACACACTGACACATACATACAAACCACAAATATACATACTACTAACATTACACATTATGTTTCTTTGTTATGTGATTGTTATTCTTGTTTATTTATTCTTTACTACAACTCGTCTCGGTGGATGAGCGGGGTACCCAGTAACACAGGTAGTACTAGTGCTAGTACAGGGGCCCATGCAACTAGTTTCTAAGAAAATTGTAAAGCAATAAAAACATTTTGATTTGATTTTGAATTTGAAAACAGTTCATTTATGGTTCGCCACGTGTATGATCAAGATGACATTGTGGCAGCTAAGTGGACAATAAAACCCTTACAAACCAACTATCTCATATAAGGTACATGAAGGCTAACCTCTCATAAACTTGATTACACTCACCCTCGGACGGACAACTGTTAGCAGCAGCGTTTATCTGTTGATATAAACGCAACTTAATTACGGTGTACTAGTCTTTGTTTGCGGATAGACTCGTGATTTTAGGTATACACTTTATAGTTAGATGTGGTACTGCTAACCAGTATTCGGAACCGTACGATAATTATCGTACATGTACAATAATTTCATGTACTAACGGACGAAGTACGATAGTACATTTTAATTGTACGATAATGTTACATTGTCTGTTATGTAAAATATTTTGAGGAGACGTTGCTCGTAATGTAATTATTCAGAGACGACCTTTTTTTTTGGTCGCCAAATATTTTGAAAATACTTGTTTTTCATTTGATTTGAAATATTTTCAAATGTCGTTTTTTTTGGTTGCCAAATGAGAAGGCCGTGTAAGTTTTGTAGTTTAATAAAGCAAAAAAAACGTCGTTAAAAATTAGAGGTACCAACGTAATGTTATTATTGTACTTGTACGATTATTTCATGCAAAATACGATAATTTTACGGCTGTCATACGATAATTGCCTGGTGGGTTGGGAACACTGCTGCTAACTGGTCTGTCGATTGGTAGGAAGTAGTTTAAGTACTCTTAAAATCGATGACGTTAAAAAACGCACGTCGAATTAAGAATGTCATATTTTGTAATAAATATAATATTGCCATATTAATGACTTCCTAAAATATAACTGTAATTGTGCTTTAAGTTATTTTATTTCATTAAAATACAAGGACAGGAATTCTTTTTTATCAACATTTAAAATAAATTATTTAGTTCCTCGTACAATTCTATTCTGAAATCGTATATAATTGTATGTTAAATACAGTACCTACAAGTTATTAAAACGTGGAGCGTGTTATACATCATTTTCATGACATCATAGTTAATAATTGTACCTTGTTTCACTAATACTACTAGATGTCAGACTTCTTTGCAATATTTTGTCACATGGTCATATATAAGCAACTTCATGTGGAACAGGGACTCCCGCTTCCCGATTGCTGCACCCGAGGACTAAGATGGTCGTCTCATGTAAAAGTGAACCGTCAGCGCCATCACCATTCACCTTCCACCGAAACGCAATAACTATTTCTCGCTAGAAATAGGTGTGGTGACCAGTCGAACTACACTGGTCAATCATGAATCATGTTAAATGCGACTGAACTATTATTACTGCGAACTACTGAACAATTGAAAATATAATATTTATAAGTCAGAAAATACTTAGATCCAACTCAGATAAAATTTTTACAATGGAATGTCGAATTTGGTAACAATTTTCCATATCTATACGATATCAAACGTGAATAACATATCCCTTCAAATTTGACCTAACAGGATAACACCTCTGAATATGAAGTTTTGGAATTCACTCTTAGCGGTGAATAGAGAAAATAAAAGCAAGAACGAACAAATAGGATTAATAATCTACTTTATTTTATTGTCGATATTACTTGAATCTTCTTATGATGAGCTTATAATTATTACGCTCACTGTTTTTTCTCTATTTGGTGTAAGAGAAATTATAGTGTCACTTCTTTATACAGAAGTGAAACATTTGTGTATAAAAGCTTAGTGTTCTTGTATTTTGTCCTTTTGTAGGTGTATATTTACGTTTTTAAAGGTTTTGTTACATAACGTAATTTCACAATATATTTCTGATTTATAAACTGATTTATAAACAAACAAATTTCACATTATTATAAAGTGACATTGACACTTATAAGGAAGCACATCTTACCCCAATTAATATAAGGAAGCACATCTTACCCTAATTAATGAGTTGTTCAACGTGGCATGACGGTATATTTATAAATCGTCTGCATATAGATGGTAGAGAGAAGTGATGTGGAGACTAATAGAATTAATGAAGATAGCAAAGAGGAGAGGAGACACACGCCACCTTGTGGTACACCGGCACTTGTATTTGTCCAATTAGAAAATTTGTCGTTTATTTGAATACGCTGCCGGCGCCCATGCAAGTAACTATGAAACCAATCAATTGCCGTCGGAGATATGTAGAGTGAGCGCAATACTCCTACGAGGACATCAAAATCCACGGTACTAAACGCATTACTGAAATCCAGCAGCGTCAACACCGTTAACTGTTGATTGTCCATGCCCATGCGTATGTCGTCTGTGATTTTTAGTAAAGCAGTAGCCGTACTATGACCAGGACAGAAGCCGGATTGCAAAGGATTTAATAAGGCGTGAGTGGAAAGAAAGGAGCTAAGTTGCCTATGTATAAGGCGCTCGAGGACTTTGGACAGGAAAGGAAGTATAGATATGGGTCTGAAATGGACGAAATCAGAGGGATTCGATGTTTTAGGCAAAGGGATTATATGGGCGTCTTTCCAGGAAGATGGGAACGAGTTATTACGGATGGAACTGTTTAGGATGGACGTAATAACAGGAAGCAGTATGTCAAGGAGAGGTAAAATCATCTTACGGCTAATGCAATCACTACCCACAGCGTTAGACGGTATGGAGAGTATTACACTCTCAACATCACGATCGGAAAACTGACTAAATGAAAATAAAGAACTGTTAGGATTGGAAATACGTGAAAGGTGATTTAAAGTTTTATCTTTTGTTTCGCTATCAATGCAAGAAGTGACGGAAAAGTGACAATTTAAATTGTTCAAGTCTAAATTATGCGGGAGATAATTTTTAGGTGATTTCCCAATTCCTAATGTTTTAAGAAACTTCCATACCCTACTTGGGTCTTCATTTTGCACCGATTTATGGATATGGCGTCGTTGTAAATCTCTACACACCATATTGCAGCGATTTCTTGCGGATTTGTACCGGTGAAGATTATCCTCAGTGGCATCTGACTTATAAAGTTAAGAAAAATTTTTTCTTAGTTATGAGGACTTTTACCTCCTCAGTGAGCCATGGAGCGGGTGGATGGCGTATTTTAACTTGACGAATAGGTGCGTGCAAGTCGTACAATTTCACCAACAGAGAAGTAAAGATTGCCACCTGCTCGTCTACAGTGCTCGCACAGCCAATAACACTCCAATCAGTGCTAGAAGCATCAGATCGGAGTTTCTCAACATCCATCCCACTGAAATTACCCTGAAACTGAATTTTTGACTTAGCTTTTGGAGGTCGGATTTTATATGATAAATAAAGAAGATCATGATATTAGAAACCCTCAGCAGCACACTGACCGTACTTAGTTACGTGATCTAAAGATGACACAATCATGAAATCTAACAAAGACGGATCGCAGTTTGGGAAGAAGTGTGTTGCACTGAGAGGTAATATGTGTATATTAGCAGCATCGACTAAGGACTGTAATCTATGAGATCTGACATCCTGCTTGAGTAAACAGGTGTTGAAATCACCCATAATAATTGTATGGTCGAGGACAATGGTCCTCAAGCAGTTTGTCTAAGCAGGCGAAGTAATCGATACTGAGTGAAGGGCTATAAAAAACGCCAAGTAGCAGTTTGGCGTTTGAAAGGTGGACTTCCAGAAAAAGATGTTCAGATTCGTTCCCAGAAACGTCCTGCTGTGACATACTTACAGCTGAAAAGGGAATATGGGAACGAAGGTAGATTACAACTCCCTCACCGCCCCGAACAGTGCGGTCGTTTCGGATTAAATGAAACCCGGGAAGAGAATACGCCGTAGATGAAAGACAAGGCTTGAGCCACGATTCTGAAATTAAAATAGCATGAATATGTGCGCTATCAAATGTTGACAACAAGTCGGGGTAATGTGCCGGAATGCTCTGTGCATTTATATGAACAACATTAAAATTTTTCAGTAAATCTGAGAAATAGGAATCTAGCGTTACGTTTAATGGAGGAATACTTTCAAAGCTGTCATTACTACTTAATCCGTCCGAGGCAGAGAAAAATAATAATGGATGCTCATTGCTATCATCCGATAACATTATTCACAATAACTAACAATATAATAAATACTAAATTAATATTCTGTTTATCCTATTAATAGAATAAAGACAACTTACTATAACACCCACCCACCAGCATTATACAAAGAAATCAAATACAATACTGTTATACAAAAACCGATTAATACTAAACATAAAGCACAGGAAAAATAAAAAGAAGCATAAATAATAAATATTATAAATTACTGTTAACATAACTACGTAACCTAGTAAAAAGCTAATTCTCACATGGGATAAAACGTAGGAGTCCATAGATTGTCATCGTTACAAATGACAGTTGTCATTGTCAGTGCGCGTTCTAATTTTGACGTCAATGATTGACACGACGGACGTAAACAAATGCAAGTGAAAAAGTAAACTTATATGTATATTTATGAAAGTAGAATCCGGGTGAACGTTAAATAATAAATATTTGACTACCGCGCTTACATAATAAATAAACAAATATAGGTAAAGAGTTTATAATACAAGACAGTAATTGAGAAATAATAAAACACATGACAGATAATCGACAGCAGAGGTTACGAGCGAGAAAATTGAGAGAAAAAAAAGAACTAATAAATGGAAGATACACAAGGAACTTGTAGTAAAAGATTCACAAAGAACTTACAAATCTGATTACTTATTTCTATTGCGCCGCTTAGTGCGAGTAACTTCTTTACTGTCATGGGGCTTACTTGCACTTGAAACTGGCTGCAGCGAAGAGGCAGATTCCGGCGCACCAGGGACAGCGTTGAGCTCCGCTAAGCACTCTACCTGGTGGAGTGTGCCATCTGGAGCCAGCACATTGATGACACCATCATGTGTCCAGCACTTAGTGACTCCGTAAAGTTGTCTAGCCCGCATGAAGATACTGTGGCGGCTCTTAGTCAGAAACTCTGATTGTGTGACTCCTGTACCCTTCAATTTGGATTTAGCGAACCAGACTTTATCCCTCATCGAGACCTCCCTAAATTTGGCAAGTAAGGGTCTAGGTCTGCTCTTCGTGGGACGTCCCAAACGATGACACCTGCTTAAGCTGCTGGCTGAAAAACCAGATATCTTCAGCTTATCCGACACAAGATTTGCAATGGTCACCGATGCAGATTCACTTTTCTCTTCTGGTATGCCGTGGAATAACAAAATCTTACGTCTACTCCTCATGTCCAGGCGCTCCATTTGGCAAACAACAAATTCTATCTGCTTTTGTACTGTGTCTTAAGCAGATAGAACAAAGAGCTGGAAAGCTGCAAAATCTGTTGCAAGTGCAGATGTAGATGGTGTTGTAGAAGTTTGTTGCAGTTGTTTCTGGAATTCTTCCATCTTGCATGTAAATAGTTCTGGCATGGCAGTCAATGAGCCTTGGATAGAGTCCATATTATAGTGTTCAAAGATGTGCTTGAATTAATTAAAACTTTAATTTGGAATTAATGCTGGTTGGTAGGTGGTGTCTCACAGGTGCATTTAGAGTATTCAATTGTAAGTAAAACTATTTTTTATTAATAAAATCGATACAACCATAAAAAATAGTGTTCACTTATTGACACCTACCCTCAGAATGAAACTTAAATATTTTTTACTACTTTTTTTCCACGGATATGTTTGCGTGAAAATTCACACATTCTTATTAAATTATAGGTTTGCAAGTCATCTATACATATAAATAAAATTGAAGTGTCTGTTTGTAATATCAAAATAGATTTTTTTTACCAAATGCATATAAATATATACATGATACTGATAACAAAAAAACATTAAAAAAATTTTTGTCTGTCTGTCTGTCTGTTTGTTCCGGCTAATCTCCGAAACCGCTGGACGGATTTTGATGGG
>DWNE01006711.1:0-12845 GCA_018249875.1 Cecropterus toxeus
GAAACAGTTTTTTGCTCTACTGGAAATTTGGTAATTTTGAGATTCATGGTGTTAGAACTAACGCGAAGATATCAAATTTGTCTCTGTATTTTTCATTGCTCTTCAGACTTTATTCACATTATGTCATATATTAAGTGCAATGTTTTATATTCTTAACGAATAATTTTAAATATATAAAAACTACCGATATTAAGCCAGCATTGCATTCTGGCAAGCAAATTTCGCAAACAGCAAGCTAATATGATTTCTCATAAATAAATTGCCTTTTATATATAAATACGATTTAAACCAGAGTTTCCCAACATGGGGCCTGCGCCCCAAAGGGGGGCATTTTGATAGTTAAGGAATGGAATTTAAAAATGGAATCGACACGACTTTGACACTTTTGCATTGGGTGTAATATGTAAAAGCAAATCGAGCATGTATGAAGGGCATAAACATTTTAGAAATGTTAAGATAGGGCATGTCTAGGGGCGTAGCTACCGCCGTATCTGCCGTTTCAATTATACGGGACCCCCAAGCCATGGGGGCCCCCAAGCAACGAGGGCCCCCAACGAGTGTTAGTAAAAATAATAAAAGATTCCTAAATTTTGACAGATATGATGAATAAATATTGCTTTTAATTGTATGCAAACATCTTATTCCCTATATGAGAAATTCTCTAAACAATACGTGGCCCCGCCGAAGCACGCTACACCTGGCCTAAAAAGGTTGGAAAACACTGCTTTATATGAATAAAAGTCAAGACAAAGCAATTGTTTTACTTTGGAATATTTTTCTTCTCTGCTTTTTCTTTACCTTTCGAGTGGGAGTATTGTCAAGATTATAAACAATATTTCGCTCTATCGCATCAATTAATTTACACTTTTTCTTGAGCACACTTAACAGCAAATTTAATTTTCTTAAAGCTTTGTCACGCCTGCACAGCCTTTGTGTTAACACCTTTACTTTTCTCTTTAAACTATCTTCAACGGCACTAAAACATTTAACGTTTAATGTTTGGACACCCACGTCCTTTACGTCCAGATGACGTTTCTTCCTTGGAGGTTCTTCTGTATCGCTTGTGTTATCATCATTATCAGCATCAGTAGGTTCACAGTCATCAGAATTACTGGGTTCCTCCATATTTATATCCCGGCTTGTCCCAGTAGCGGGTGTATCGACAGAGGCAGGTTCCAATGTACCCCTAGCAACGTCTGTTTTTACATTTTTGGCCTGTAAATAAACATCTAATTACATATTAAGCTGCTGCATGCTCCGACTTAACAAATAGTGTAATTGATAACATTTTAACTTTTTTTAGGGTTCCGTAGCAAAAATCGGAACCCTTACAGATTCGTCATGTCTGTCTGTCCGTATGTCACAGCCACTTTTTTCGGAAAATATTTAGACTACAGAGTTGAAATTTGGTAGGTAATTGTATTCTGTAAACTGCTTTCCGAATTATGTACAAATATAAAAAATATATAATATTTAGGGGGGGCTCCCAATACATGGAACTGAAACTTAAAAAAAAATCATCTTACCTACACGTGTGAGGTGTCTAAAGAAAGGTTTTCAAAAATGACAGTGAGGTTTCTAAAACTGTTTTTTTTTTTTCAAGCTTGATTGCTTGAGAGATAAGCCCTTTCAAAGCGGCAAAATGTGTGTCGCCCCCCCTTTAACTTTACCCTAAAAGAGTAAAAAATCTGGATAAAACATGTTGTAGATGTTAAGGAAAACTGGTTTTAACAAGATACGGTTGAGAGTTTTTAAGATATAGCACTTTTTCAAAAATCTAATAACATAACTTATTATTAATTCATACAAACACTATGAAAAACAGACTTACGTTGGTAGTTGGAACACTGTTCAACTTTATTTATTATTTTTACAACACAAGTAATATATTCTCTGCAAGATTTGCGAATGATAATGCTACGGAACCCTTCGTCTGCGAGTCCGACTCGCACTTGGCCGATTTTTAGAATATAAAGACGTCTTCTCATTTGGCGACCAAAAAAAAACGACATCTGAAAGTATTTCGCTACAAAATATTTGACGACGAAAAAAGAAGGCCATCTCTGAATAATAATATTATAAACAACACAAAATGTTATTTCAAAACCGTCTCTTCAAAATAAGAGATATTGAAGAAGAAGAGATATTGTGTACCTAAAACTAATAATTACTTTGGTAAACGTTCACGACGTTGGATAGTGCCAACCCTATGTAATGATGTACCAGTGCATATACTGGATGAAAATACAAGTAAACCAAGGCTTAAAAGAATGTTATTAAAACACTACTTAAGTATGTGTCCGTAGTACATTGAAATGTGTAAAATATGTATGTGTAATGTGTATAAAATATAAAAATATAAAATATGTAAAACTAATATATATAATTAGATGTAAGCAATATATATAAGGTTAATATTATATATAGGTAAATAACGAGAACTGTAACCTGCCGACAAACTGCCGTGCAGTTTGGCAGACCTAACTATAGTAACTTTGTGTTTTACCTTTTCTTTAAATAAATTAAAAAAAAAAAAATAAAAAATAAAAATAAAATCTGTTTACGATATTTATAGCTTTCAGAAATTCGCACGCTTTTTCACATAATTCCTAATCAAATCATCTTAAATTCTACTGTTCACATTCACCGATTGTCTTTTGAAATTAACGTTTACCGTTTGTAACACCTGGTTGTAATGTAGGAGTCACTAACAATTCTGAGTCAGATTGTTCCAAGTTACCATTAGCTAAAGTAGGTATTCCAGGTGGAACGCCACTATATTTAACAAATAACACTTCATGTTCAGATGGTACCGGTTTTGGCAAAAACACTTGCAGTGGTTCGGGCTTTTTACTTAACACGTATATAATCGTCTTGTCTTCGATTGGTGTAACAGCATTCGCAAGCTGTTGTAACTGGGCAACATTTTTCGTCTCCTGTGACGGCACTTTTATAAATATGATCTTATATATTTTTTTCTTCGGTATTACAGCATGTAGAGGTGGCTCATCAAATTCGGGAGGAGGCACGTGAAAATATATGTCTTTTGTTATTTTTGGACTCACAACATTTTGTATCGAGCCATCCAAATCACTGTTGATAACGTGATTCGCGACATGAATATCCTGTTGTGTGGTGAGTCTCAAGTTCTCACTTCCTTGGTCGATAGTAGGCAAATTGACACTAGCTTCGTTTTCAGATGGAATGGTAATATGATGCACTAGGTTGATTTCAGAGTTGCCTTGATGGTTCAATTGTACAGTCGGTATGTTGTCGGTAGGAATGTTTATTTGAGGGAAAGTATTAACTCCTAAATTGTTTTGTTGATTTATCGGCGTAGGAACGCTCACACTCGGCACGTTCGCAGCCGTTATATCAATAATATTCTGCACTGTATTGACTGGCAAATTACTTTGTTGCTTTATCAGATTAGACAACTTTACATCCGCTATGCTTGCTGCAGAGCTGCTACTATGTTGCAATGGATTAAAAGCTATGTTATTTTGTTGGTTTATTGGCACAGGGAGATTTAAAGATTGGGTAGTAGCAGGTACATTGTGAAAAATATCGCTAGGTGTATAACCTACTGTGTGTCCAGCTGGAACACTAGTTGATAAAGGTGTACCAGCAGAAACGCTAATAGAAGGAACCCCAATTGCTTGTACTACACGCGTGCTTGTAGCGAGATGAGGTCTGGTCTGCTGAGCAATTTTATTTTGGTGCAAGTAGTGAAAATTCTCGAAAGGCACCGAGTATGACACTACAGTTTCGTGTGTTTGCTGACCAACATTTTCCTGTCGCGCCTTTTGTGTAAATCCTTCTTGAAAATTGGGTCCGTTCTTTGGCAGCTCGAATACAATGTTCGGGCGGGGATAAAAGTATCCGGCTTGAGCACTTCCCGTCAAAATGATGACAGCCGTGACCTACAAGAATATAATGGAATTGTTAAACTAAATATTTAAAAATATAACTTTGGATTTTATCACAAATATCTTCTTTCATCACTGTCACAAAATAAAATAGATATAAAAAACAACTGGAAAAATAAAATTAAAAAAACTAGCAACTGACCGCTATAGAAAGCATCTTGAAAACCGGCACTTCTATAGTGGCACCATTGAAATTGGTGCTTATCTCTGTGGCAAAGTCTATATATAAAATCAGATATCCCCATAACGTGGATCAGTTTGTTAATTTTGCATAAAATACACGTTTCTTATTCACACGCGCTTTCCCTGCCATCATAGTGATCATAGTGATTTTGCTCACAATCATAAGATTTGGCGGAATAAGTTTGTCATACACTAAAATATAATTACTAAAGAAAAATCTTACTAATAATACAAATGTTTGTATAGATGTATATTTGTTACTCTTCCAAGCAATAACTACTAATCATATGCAGATAAAATTTACCACACGGACAAGAGTAGTTTTTAACCTGAATTAACTCAGGATTCTTTACGCTGTTTGACCTAAGCGACCAAAGACACGAAAAAAGCGAATATTCATTATATAAAGTTATTTTATTATTGCTTATATATTCTATTGTTTCATGATAATCTAAAGTTTTCATTATTGCACCTTCCTTATTTCTGAAGTCAACGATATTACTTTATCCCCAAAAGCGCTTACCGATATAATTCTGTTCAATATGATATTTAATAATAGAGGTATCCACTTTGTCAGAAATATTTGTATAAATTCCTATGTAACAAGTATAAGATTATTATCACAAGCGATTGTTTAAGGAATTTGTGTATATTCGATATTAGGTAAACTATATAACCGACAACGGCTGCCCTAATTACACCATATGACACCGTTACAAAGTTATTATATTAAACTAAAACTAGGCATTCCGCTTCTCCTGTGACTAAGCTATCACCGTATGTTGTCAAACGATGTATTAAAATTAAATTCAGACGTGACCCCGTCGAGAATTTATTACATATTTCTATACCATAAAGTTATGTCAAGCGCCGTACCAAATAGCATCTCTACGCATAATTTAAAACGTAACATGTGTAACGTTCCCATATAATTAGCATAACGACTTATAATTTCAAATGGTAAACACATCTGGGCAAAATTGGAATAATTTGTAGAATAATTACGTTACTTTGCAAAATAACCCCAGAACGACTAGGAGCGATACGATCACAATTACGATAGAAAATTCAGAGGTTTCCGGTTATTACCTGACTGCGTCAGAAGGAGGGTAATGTTTTTGAGCATATGTATGTATGTATGTCTATTTCTTTGGCATGCGCTACAGCCCAAACACCTGGACGGATTGTGACGTATGACATATCCTTAAGATCGTGCATACCAATTTGAATAGTGACATAGAATATATACTTTTTTAAAATGACGCCTGGAAAAAGAGGGGCGGAGGGATGATTTTTTTACTATTACGACAATATGGGTATCAAATGAAAGCTAGTAAATAGATCAATCGAAAAGTATATATATTGTAATACTTTTACTTGACTATTTTGACAAAAACTCATATAAACGTTAAATCAAAAATGTATCATAATGGAAAAAAAATCGTTTTAAGCAATCGGGTTTTTCGTTTTAATGTTTTAGCGATGTCATTAGAATCATTTTTAGGTGGCGCTAAGACTTAAAAATGGCGCCCGTGCCCTCTTTAATTACTTTTTACCATCATTTCAGCCATCAAATGTCCATCAAATTGGTGGTCATTAAAACGTATACGTTTCAAGCATTCCACTTCGAATTTGCCACCCTCTGAACTTGCCGCGCGGGGTATAGGCCCCGGCTTGCTTTGATTTATAAATAAATTCTATTAGCAAAATAATTCATATATTAATAATCGCACCTTCCCTAGTAAGTTCCCGAGAGATTTTGAAATTTACTCTTAAATCTGATATTTTAAATTCGTTATTTAATTCTTTGTTCTTTGTTACAGTTACTGAAAAGGAGATCCGCCTATGGTAAGTACCAGTATGGTATAGTTTATGATATTAACTAAAATAATAAGAGAAGTTAACTTTAAACAGTTAAATAATAATAAAATAATAAGAATTAAGTTAACTTTAAACAGAATAATAATATAATAATGTAGAATATATTACCCTCCGTATGCCCCAGTTGGGTAAAAAGGGGGGGAAGAAGGAGGGAAATGTCTCGAGAGCGTATGTATGTTTGTTTGCATGTATGTATGTCCATTCCTTTGGCACGTGCTACAGCCCAAACGACTTGACGGATTATGATTTATGACATATCATTAGAATTGTCTCAATTCGAATAGTAACACAAGCTATATAATTATTTAAAATGACGCCTGCAAATGAAGAAAACGGGGGACGACGACTTTATTTGTTATCACAACCATATTGGTTATCAAATGAAAGCTAGGAAAAAGACCAGTCTAAAAATATATATATTATTTGATTTTTCTTGACTATTTTGATGAAAACTCATTAAAGCGTTAAATAAAATATATCATTACGAATAAAACTTCGTTTTAGCCATTGAATTTTTTGGTTTGATATTTCTAACAACGTTACTAAATTCAAAATGCTCCATTAATAAAAGGGAACAATTTCCTGCAATGGATCTCAAAAGGTTGATGGATAAATGACCCAAACAACATTTTTCATGAAAGGAATATCTCTGCCTCTAATACATAAGTACATCTTCATATAAATTATTCACGTAGGTATATTGTTGGTCGAGCGTGTGGTCTGGGCCTTACGCATAATTTTCAAATAACATAATGCTGAGTTATATTACTTTTTCTGAGCTTGACACAGTGAGCGCAAATACCCGTAGAATATACTCTATGAAACTTACTACATGTATGCTTCGTAACAGCAAATATATCTGAAAGATAAAGTGTTTTACACATTCTACGTTTTTCTTCTAGGCACAAAGGATTTCTGAAAGATTGCCCCAACGGCCTCCTCACCGAACAGGTGTGTATTATTTACATAATTTGTTTTGCACACATTTTTTTTATGTATGTACCTAACGATAAGGCAGACGGGCCACCTGAAGCCACGGCCACATTAGTGCGTACTATTTGTAGTATTAGGTACTATCTATCGAGTGGCGTTGAATAGCACCACTTCCACTGTTCCCTTGGATATCATAGGAGAGAACTAAGAAAAACTAACTTATAACATGATACAACACATTAAATATGGAAGCCGAATAAGCCTGAACAAAAAAGTACTCCAATAAATTAAAGTACGGTTGCTACAAATTATATCACTATAAGAATGCTTAAATTCAGTAAATAGTACAAATAATAGATCCGTCTTTTGCTATAACGGGAAATAGATGCAATTTTGCATCAATCACCATAATTATTCGTAAAACTGTGCAATTTGAGTATTTTGGCACCGCACTCATATCTATTTCCACCAGGAAACAGCAGCGTTGAACGATGCTGTATTCTAGGCTAAAGGGAACGGTAAAAGAGAAGCAATTATGAGGCATTTTAACTCTGTCCTCAAAGATTAGGTAGAAATAAAATTATGTTTAGGGGCAATTAATATCTGCCTTATAGATAAATGTCCCTAAACATCAATAAAATCAATAGAATTGCGTGCTCGTAACGTGATGATGATTCTGAGAGTTCTCATGAAAAAAAAGAGTTCTGTGTGTGAAGTGAATTCACATTTGGCCAGCGCGGTGGACTATGGCTCAAAACTCTCACATTCTGAGCGAAGACCCGTGCCCAGCAGTGGGACAATAATGGGTTGACGAGAGAAGGTGATGATGATGATCTATATGAAATACTCAATGACTCGATAAATCGGACGTGCGACGCTCAAACACCATATTTCCCAAATAAGTTTATCATCGCAATGTGGTATGCTTGCAGAAAAAAATAATAATGTGATAGCAACTAAATGTGTCTGTAAATTTCAGGGTTTCATTAAGATCTACAAACAGTTCTTCCCTCAAGGTGACCCGAGCAAATTCGCTTCACTCGTGTTTCGTGTGTTCGATGAAAACAATGTGAGTATGACAACTACTGAACTTTTTATTACCAATAGAGCCTATAAGACTAGGTCATAATACCTAGAATAGCTACCTATGACAATAATTTATTCAAGAAATTACGTCACGTCAATAACTTGCCTACTTGTTATATACGAAAGGTTATAAGTACATTTACGGTTTGCGGCCTTTCGGATTTATAGAACAATACAGTATTTGTTATATCCATTATGCATGACATTAGACAATTTCCAAACAACATAATTTTATAAATGCATATCCTCTAAAATTAAAACGTCACCCGGTTGGTTCCATATACAACTTCACTGAATTAGGAAACTGTAGCTCGGGTAAATAATTGATGATTTAGTTAAATGAAGATTAGAACAAAAAATCGACTAGAACCGGTATTATGATACCTATAATTTTGAAAGCAGTTTAACAACTCAGTTTGAGCCGGTGTGGTCGAATGTCATTAATTAACCCACATTAGGTAACCGTTGACTGCAGTGTTTAATATTCATGAAGCAATATCGCCAATGTTGTGGCTAAAGCTTTGGAAGCTTCGTTAGGCGACGAATGAGATGTAGAAGAGAACTACTCGAATTAAATAGTCTTCGTTTGTTTAGTAATCTGGTTTCAGTGTAGGAATCAAATAGAGGAAAAATACACCTCACGTTTTGTTAATAGTTCCAATATAAACACATACTTTTCATTTAATTTTTTGATATGTGTCATTTTTCTTAGCTTTTATTTACTACCTATAGACAAAGGTTAAATATGCCCTCTTATGTATGAACTTAATACCTTATTAAGAGTAATATATTAAGGAAATTAAACAGCTTTTCATCTGATTATAACATTATTTAAGTAACGGCTATAACTACGTATGGAACTAAATAAGATCTGTATTGCTAAATTTCAAATGTCCATATACATTCATTATGGTTATTTTTTATATGTAACTACTCTATGTACTAATAGTATTAATGCACTCCTATCGATACTTTCAGGACGGGTCAATTGAGTTCGAAGAGTTTATACGAGCCTTGTCGGTGACGTCACGTGGAAATCTGGATGAAAAGTTGCACTGTAAGAATTCCATAACTATTCTTCTTAATTTTAGATTCCATTATCGATGTCGACCAGTCAATTACGAATCTAATTTTAAATAAACTAACTACTCAATCTCTAATGAACCGTAATTACGAAAAACAATAATGGGTCTTAACTAATCATAACTTTATTCTGACAATTAGCAAAATTTTTAAAATTCTATTCGAGATGGAGACCTGCATAGCTCTGCAGCGGTTCAAGACTATATGTATAATAGTGCTGACCTATTCTTAGCAAACACGAGTTGAAAGATTTTCTCAAAACTTTTGCAGTTAGTACCTCTTAACTTTGGACGATTCGATATTGATGAAATGTTAAATTTCAGGGGCCTTCCGTCTCTATGACGTGGATAACGATGGGTACATAACACGTGACGAGATGTACAACATAGTGGACGCCATCTACCAAATGGTGGTATGTGTTAATTATAATCATACGTATACCTTAACGACAGTAGTTAAATAAATATAAAAATGTATTAGCTACATATATACATTGTAACTTTTAATATTTTATGAAGAAGCTGTCAAATGTGAAAGAGAGTTAAGTATGAAATATATTGAGTATTTTATCAGCATTTTTTCAGCAATAAGAAAAGAGAGCGTGTAATATGTTTTTAATTAAATAAATAAACCAAAAACGAAGTTTTCCTAAATGTATTTTTTTACTTTTTTATTATTTTTACATTGGCATGCACTATTTTTTTCTTATTTTTACTTAATACTAGCTGAAACGACAAACTGTGTCTTGACTTAACTATAAATTATGGATTCGTATTAACAAGCTTGAAAGTGCTTGTTGGTTTGCTTTAATGTTTCCATTTTCCGCGGATCTTACTTATTTTTTTCTACTATAAGTTCCTTCTGACAATAACAAACATAAGCGAAGAAGACGCAAAGTTAGAAAAAATTAATACATCAAAGATATTATTAGTACTTCAGTAGCGCCGAAACCGTACCTATCAAGCTGGATTTGACCGTGAAATCCTAAAATATTTTCTGATTTTCGCTTTCAGGGTCAAACACCGCAGCCAGAAGACGAAAATACTCCGCAGAAGCGCGTCGACAAGATCTTCGACCAGATGGATAAGAACCACGACGATCGCCTCACTCTCGAAGAGTTCCGTGAGGGCAGCAAGGCCGACCCGCGCATTGTCCAGGCTCTCTCTCTTGGCGGCGATTAATCGACTGTTATTCTCTCGCCGGACTTCTCATTTACTTAAGGAGCTCCAGGCATAACACCGCCACGTGTTTGTAACTACAATATCGCTTTTTATTTTGCTATCATGTAAGGATGTAACACGCTTCAGCTTTTAAGACATATTTTTTCAAAAGACGTTATTAGTATGTAGTAATCACGAGGCGGGTGTTTGTTTGGTTCTGAAGTTAAACATTTGCCAATATGAACCCCAGGAAAGGGCGAGTCTATTCTTTAAGTATAATTGAGTGTATTTTATTTCTTTGTAACTATCAACAGCCGATGGCTAATTTAAAGTAGGTCGCTTACCAACAAGCAACATATTTATTTTCTGTTTATCTATAAGCTCTTCCGTCACTCCTTAGTATGTTGAAACCGGGGACGTGTAAGGGTTTCTAAGACCTTATTTAAGACTTACATAATCGCCTATACCTTTCTAAAAGTCGTAACTGCAGAATCATCTACAGTATTGATCTAGTGCGACAAGGCTAAGATTGTAAAAAGCGGCGGATCACAGTGGGCAGCATGCCAGCCGCACGATCGCGTCTGTCTGCTCCGACTGCCCGATCGCCCCCCATTTCACGTTCAAGGTCGCTTTTAGTTACCAATTTTTCGCGACACATCCTCGTTACATAAGGCTGGTAACAAACGTAAAACTAACGAGTAAATAATGAGTTTGAATAATTGCAATGTTGTTATTATGAATGCGACGAGATAAGGCTGCTGTTTTGGATGTTTTGGTATCAGATAATAACCTAAATTTAAATAATTGTAATGAGAATAATACGAAAGAGTTGGAAAAAAAATGTGGCTCGAATACGTATATGATTGATGTTGTAAATATATTATTGTGGAGATTGTAAAATTAAATTTTTAACCGATGTAAAATCCTCGCTATCGATTTCGTGTTGGCAAATCGTCACAGCTCTTTTCAAGTAAATGTGATGGAGATATACTTCTGTATTTCTGTTTGTCTTGGGTCTGCTCGTTCTGGCTACGAATAGGTACATTCAGTATTCAAGATTATCACAGATAAAATAGCTGTTTGATAACTTCCCTGAGTACCGATATTGACCTACCCCAGACATACGGAATTTGCGCGAGAGAATAACAATTGATGCACTATTTTGAAAAATGTAGCCAGATTCTTAGTTGTGTAAACTTTTCACCTATTTACCTTTTCACTTACCTACTACAAAAATACGACGTGCAGTGCAACTGTTTTAGACTGTAACACTTATAATCCACTCAGTTATGGGTGCCTATGAATATATCGGAATCAACAAGATAACGACATTTACTTAAGGAAAATACTAAAAGAAAAAGAAGAATCAGTAGGTACTAGTCGTATTGAGATTATTATCTCTGCTACGACTACGATGCGATAGTGATCTCAATCCAATTAGCACTTTTCTGTCTCGTTGTAGGTACCTACCCTTTAACAGAATATACCCAGCTAATGAAACAGTCGCTTTCACTGCGTACTTTTGTATTATGGTTTCTCTATTTCTAGAATTTCATTTTTCAAGTACCTATATAGAAACAAGAATAATCTTTTTTTAATATTAGAATCTTATAGACATTAAACAAAGCAATGATTAAACATTTACCTATAGGTATTCAAACACATTTTCTTAAATGTTGTCAAGTAGAACAATTTAATATAGGTACCTAACCACTCTCATGTTGTATCTATTCATTCTGAATCTATACCTGTAAGCCCGGCACTTACCTACTGACTGTACTACCACTCGAGTGTCAACTGTATTTTGACATCGGTTTTAAACATTTTTTTAAAAACAACGTTACCACGTGACTGTTATTGTTGATAAATTAGGTTTTTAAGAGTTACGCCCCATTGTCGTTATATTTGCATTTTGGGACAATATAAAATTTTGGCATAAGTACACATTTTGGGTTTATACAGCCCCATAGTTACGAATTAAATTGTATTGTCATATTATGGTCGGCTACGTGGCATGGCCTGAATTCGAGATGTAAACTTTTTTATCAAAATTACGGAAAGTAAAAAAATAATATTTTTAATGAATAAATTGTAATATATATTAAGATGTTAAAATTCATCCCTAAATTACGTTTTCGTAGATAATTTGAAAGCAGTTTACTAGTGATAAAGTTGTTTTCGAAAAATAAATTGGTAATACATACAATTAGTCTTACTTTATAATATCCACTGCTAATTAGAGTCATTTATCGATGTTATATAATAGTCGAATACTATACCTATAATAATCTTACTTATAGTAACTAAAGACAAATATCTAACTGCTTTATTTTCTTCCGCACATAAATTTAATTACCTGTTTCATTTAAGTATATAAAATTTAACGAACAATTTATCTAGCTCACTGTTCGATATGTACATTGTTATGATTGACTTACACGAAGTAGGGCAAAAAGACAGTTAGTCTACGACATTTATATTAATTAAGATTCTAGATCACATGTGCTCCTTAGGCACGTTAAGACATGGCTGACACAACCTAAGCCGCCGCGAGCCCACTGCCTACGTATAGGTCTTACAAATACCTAAT
>DWNE01006712.1:0-12844 GCA_018249875.1 Cecropterus toxeus
TGAGATGGTCGCCTCATATAAAAGTGAGCCGGCAACCACACCCTTCCACTGAAACGCAAGAACTACTTCACGCTAGAAATAGGTTTGGCGGTGGTACTTCCCCTGGCGAACTACATTGGTTCTGCCACCTGGCAAAAATTTTAAGATTTATTCTATTTAAGATTTAAAATAATACTTACACAGTAGCAATGCAATGTGTTGAATTATTTGAAAGAGCAACCTGAATCTGTGTACCTCAATTCCAATTAGGTATCATATTAGGAATTGTTATGGTAGCTCTTTCCTCCGGCTCCACTCGCTTGGACCATTTTTACCACGGTTATAAGTGTCCTATGTGTTAAGCCTTGTCATAAACAGTGATGTGTGCGTGAGAGAGTAAGAAACATCCATCCATTCTCACAATCTTTCGCATTCTTGTAAGATTATTCGCCATTAAGTTTTAAGAAGAAAAATCTTTGTTACAGATTAATCCAAAATGCCTTCGCTACTCGAAGCGCTAGAGCGCAAATACGGTGCGAAGGGTGAAGCGAATCCCCCTATAGACGATATGCCGGTGGCCATATTTGTTCCCAAGCGGTCGCCCCGGCTCAGCGTTCCCACACTACTGGTACTGAACGACTGTGATATCGACTGTGCGGGTGATGCCTGCACTCTGGCGGACAAGTGCGCCAATGTTGTTGAACTGGATCTCGCCAATAATAAACTGACGGATTGGGAAGAGGTATGACATAATTATCAAAATAATCAAAACAGTAATTTTAACCATAGTCTTGGGACCTTCAACTTCGCTTTTTGAGATTTACTTTATAAATTATGATGATGATGATATAGTCTTAAAGCAATGTAAGTTTTATTTAAATACAATGAAATATTGCAATCATTTAATCATGAGATAATTGTCGTGTTGAAAAACAAGAATATTTTACATGATTATAGTAAGAAAATTATCTTGTTACTGTTGAATACAATAAAACATAATAAGTATCTTCACATGCTCGTCTAGCGAGTCTAGAAAGACTTCCGCAATTTCATTGTAGATCCCGACAATAGGACTTAGATTACGTTTTCGTTCCTAGGTATTCGCCATATTGGAGCAGACGCCACAAGTGAGGTTCCTCAACTTAAGTTTTAATCGACTGTCAGCGCAAATACAAGCCGCTCAAGCACTTCGACCACGATGGGACAGTCTCAGTCATCTTGTCTTAAACTCTACTTATGTTCGATGGCCAAGTGTCTTCTCATTACTCAAGGCTCTACCAGCTCTAGAAGAGTTGCATTTGAGCCTCAATGAGTACTCGCATGTGGACTTGAGTGGGCAAGATGTGGACGAGAAAGACAATTGTGAGGCCTGTTCTCGTCTGAACATTGACGTTAACGAACCCGTGCATGAACAATTGAAGAAACTTCATTTCTCGGGGAACCCTGTAAGCAATTGGCGAGAGATATCCAAACTGGGGTACGCCTTCCCCAACCTTGAAACCTTGTTGGTGAACGACTGTCCCCTAGCTAGTCTGGAACCAGATCCGTGCGAAAAATGTGATGACTTCAACGGGAACAAGAAATGTTATGACGCCTTCCCGTAAGTAATTCATTAGTTTTAAATGTATCTATTAGGTTATCTGCTGTAATTAAGACATGTGCAAAACGTTATTGAATATGATAAGCATTAAATAATGTATGTGTTATAATATTATTATAAGTATCATTCTGTAAATTAATAAACAGATAGCGCAACCATAATTGTAAAACCTGGCTGTCTAGGCAGTTATCAGCTGCAAGATGTATATTGAAGTCGTAACACAATTATCTCTGACCTACTAAGCTTATGAATCAGAATATTGCATCGTATTGCAATTTACTAGAACTTATGTCATTGCTATTGCAGGCACCTTCGGTTCCTGAACATGAATAACACGGGTCTGGCGACATGGAATGAAGTGGACCGGCTTGCTGAATTCCCGGCTTTAAGAAGTCTTCGTGTGCAAGTGAGTTTTTTTTTGTAAACCTTTGACTTCATTTGTTGATAACTTCTTATGTGTGTTTTGCAAATCTTTGTCATCATTTGATTGTTGATGTCTGTGACAAATGACACTCAATGACGACTTGGAGTGAGGACTATGAGTTTACCACTTCATGTTAAAGTGTATTTTAGTTATAGCATGATTATTACGTCTTCCATTAGTTTTATTGATGAAACATTAATTACATGCAAATCTGTTTGAAAGCGAAAATGTCTGCGAAATATTACAATTCGGAGATAGAATTTAGATGAAATAGTTCGCATATTTTCTTGGTGATTGCGGGTAAACTTGAGTGTGTTCGATAAAAAATATTTCATGAGCCATACGTCACGCCTTAGCGGTTACGGATGTTTGCGGAATAGCAACCTTGCGCTGGTTTTCTAGTCATACAAGTTCCCGAAATACAGTAATGCCGTCCGTATTTGATCTGTTCGTTCTTTGTGTCTTAGTTAACGTGTTTTCCTTGTTTAAACTAGATCAAGCAATATGACTTTAACGAGTATCCACGTGACACATAAAAGGGGTTCGATAAATTGTGACATTGTGTGCGGTGGGGGTGGAGACCTCAATGTAACGTTTCAAAATAAGTATGTACTATTTTAATTTTGCAATTACTATATGTAAGATTGTAAAATGAATGGGGGTCGCAAAAAGTGTTACCAGTTGGAACAAGATCGAGGGAGGAGTCAAAAGATCATGAAATTCGTGTAATAGAAGTGATGGATGGCCCTTTATACCAGAAAGATGAAATGTGACCTTGAATAGAATCTTGTGAGATTATGATCAATTTTAATTTCGTGCAAGTGAAGCGAAGTAATGACTCAGTGGAATGACCTTTCATCTGTCTAAAAACTTTGATGAACCGAGTGGCAGATCTGATAATAACTGGTCATTACTACTCAAGGACTTCACAAAATTCAAGTAGAAGAGAACTCCTACTGTTGTTATTCCTGAACACTAAAATGTTGGTTCGTAATTTAGGACTTAAATAAATAATTAATGGACTGACTCAGATTCTAAGTCATTCTAGGCAATTGTCATAGTCGCTGGTGCTGCTGTAAGGCAGAATAAAAGTTTCTTTGAAGGTAATAAAATCTTTAGTGGTTCGCCTTCAGAGACACAACAACCACCCCCTTTTCTGCCTTATAACAACAATGTTAAGCACCTGTGTTCTAGTCTGTAGGGAGACTTACTTATCTGAAGCATTCAAATTTAATCCTCTAGTGTAACAACGTATCTGAAGCCAACCATAGGTAAGATTAATCTTGTCTATTGTTGATTTCATATGTGTCCACATGGGCGACAGTGGTCACTTACCCCTTGCCCTTTTTATTAAAGTGATAGTTACTTAAACCACGTCATGTTTTACCAGTTCTACTTTGATAGTTTCGGTGGAGAGCCAACCTTAGCTTAGATTTATGCGCGTGACTAAAGATCAAATGGAGTGATTACTGCGTTGCCTGCGCTTGCGCTACCGGTTATTCGCTGCAATATAATGATACCTTCATCTGATAATAAAAGGTTCCCATTCTCTTTGAATTGCGGAAAGGAATGCTTATTTCTTTGGTGTTTTGTAACTTGATGTTTATCTGTGTTTTTTGTATTTCTCATCTCTTTTATCTTCGTTACTTGCATAAATTTCTTTTGAAGCATCTAACGTATTTATTTCGCTTACTTACAAGGTTTTTCTTACGGCTTGTTTAAATAAAGATCACTTTTATCAACTATAAATTAAAATATATTTTAGTGTATATTTTATCTAAAGATTTAATTAACTTGCAATATTTCTACGTACGGGACAAATCTTGGAATCGAATTTTAAGGCGCCTATATTTCCTGTATAAAAATGTGAATTTATTACCTGACGTAAGATCCAGACTTAATTTATGATTGCAACAACCCTACCACTATTGTTGACAACGACCGATCTTTCTAAGTGGCTTATTTCGAATTTTTGATGTAAACAATATTCCTCAGAGGCTAATTCTTAATTGTCGATCAAAACTTCATTATGAAGTGTTACTTGTTGTCTAAGCAACAGACTCGTTCTATAAATAAATAAATCCACCGCATTCTCGACGACCCGAGCCAATCAATCGGATTACATCACGTTTACCCTTCCTATTGCAATGCGCAATCGACGAGCATGTGATGAGCAAGACGCGTAAGGCGTCCAGACCATGAAGACACCGAGCAATAACTATTTCGTCAATATATTGCTTAATATTTATATTGTTCTATACCAATCCTTCTAGTGTAGAGTAGATGAATCTCTAGGGGCTGACATCTCTATGGAATGACATAGTTGTTGTTATTAAATTGTTCACTGCTGGATCTAAACCAGTAGAAAGGTTTTGTCGCAGAAAGACTTCTTTAGCTCCCTACTTTAACATCAATGGCAAGAAAGGGAATGGTTCTGAGTCTGAGCCGGAACTAGTAGTATGATAAGATACTGATACTGTAATAATCTAAATTTTGGTAAAAATCCCCATTTAGAAACTGAACAGTTACAAAGTTATTACATTAGTGCGTGCTACTGTATCAAACTATCTTGCGCATATTTCATCCGCGAATCCGACAAAAAATCCCAGCGTGTACAATCCGCCTAACATTTTATTCGTATAACGTCCCTCGGGAACCCGGTTGGCATGCGTAATACGGGTGAAGGTCTTCCCGTTTTAGTGTTGCCCCACTTCGCGGTGCGGCTTGCGTAATCGACCGTGTGTAGCCGGCGCACTATTTTGACGTGACGTACGCACGGCTTTTTTTTCTAGGATTTTTTTTACTAGGAACATAACATAGGAACATGAGGCGTTAATACTGTGACCCATGTTTATTTTATTTATTTATTTAAAACGTTGCACAAATAAAGAAATCACTAACTAATCTGTACAAATACCATACCAACCATATAACAATAAACTTTAGTACTAGGTCCCTCAAGATTTAGTTAATTTCAACGCTAAACAAAATTTTCGGTACATTGTACAGCCGCAGGTATCCCAACCTGTAGTAGCAGATTTTTTTTCTAATTCCCAACCTATAATAAAATGACAGGTACGGGTTATGCCTTTCCCCCTTTTTGCGTCCATATCCTTCCGTCTCTTATCCTTCTTAACCAATAATAATTTTTAATATAAGAATATCAGATTCTTTATTCTAATCGTCACAAATAATTATTTGTGAGAGTCATACTTCGAATTCAACAAGTAATCCCAAGTTATTAATAATAATACCGAACCACATATTTATGTTTATTATCGAAGTATTTTCTTCCTCCTTTATCGAACTTTACGTGAAAGATCGATCAAAATAATGCTAGTAATTTCCCAGTCAAACGTGTACAGTCTTTCTTTAACCTATGTTACTTTACATGTTTCTGTATAAATTTAATTTAATTCACGTATATGTATGAATAGTACTATTTTTATAATATTTATCAGTCTGACTATTTCTATCCCACGGAGCTAAAAATGTTTCAACACATGTGAAATGCACTCTTAAGTGCAGTCTGTCTGACTTCGCCGAGGTCTATTGTTCTGTGCTTTGAATACATTTTCCAGTTTGAAACTACTAAATAGCTTTCTCACCGCCCACTCACTGCCCTTCCCTTATCAAACGAAATTATACATATGACATTTGTTTAAAACATGTTTCAAAAGGAAGTTTTATACATAATATCGATGAACAAGGAATTCAATATAATTATTTATTATTGTTCTTAATAAAAACAAAAGGTCAATACATGGTACACAAGTACATGGTCGAATATCTAAGATCATCGGTTGGACCCATGAAAAGCATTAATATAGAATGTTGATTGTGCTCTGTTCGTGCGTTTTAAACAGACGTGACCAAGGTGACCTGGGTTATACTTGTACGGTCATGTATTTGGTGATTGTAACACTTTAAAGTTCAACGTGAAGAACAAACGACTGTAATTTCGTCGATTTGAAAGTGATTCGACTCCGGAAGCATCACCGCAACACTTATTTATACCCACCTATTAACAGCAGTGTTAAGCGCTGGTCTGAAGGGCGTGATAAGGACCTACCTTGGATACCTCGGATAGGTATGTTTAAGCAGCCCCGGATCTTCAATTATTTTAAGGCGGGGCAAAAATTAAAAATGCCGCCCCGGCGTGCTTGAATTTCTTTTTACCAACATTTCAGTTATCAAATATCCAACAATTGGTGATCATTAAAACGTATACGTGTCAAGAGTTCCACTTCCCTGGGCGTCCCAGTGGTCAAAGTTAAATCAATGATGAGTTGCGTATTCGTTAGCAATGTTTGAATTTGCCGCCCGGGCATAGGCCCCGGCTTGCCACCCCTCCCCCCCTACCATACATACCTATCCTAGGCGTTCCAACTTAGTCCTCAGGAGTAGCAATGCATCGGTGGCCAACCTCAGGTAACACTGTAACCGTATCTAGGATTGATTACAAATATCCATGTTCTCCGGAGCCACTTACCATCAGGTGGTCTGCATGGTCGTTTGCTACGTAAATATTATAAAAAAAAATCTAAAAAGCGCGTGCCAATCACTCAACATTTTCATGCTAATCGGAGACTCGTGCGCACGATCGGGACAGTAATTGATCGCTGACGAAGCTATAGTTCCACGGTTACCTACGTTCCCATATCCTAATATCCAGCTCCAACAAATAAATCTCTAACGCATTGAAATTAGGTGTCTATTTCAAGCGCAAGAGTGGCGACCGTCACGCAAGGAAGAATGTGAAAGTGGCGACTGTTGTCGTTTTGTTTAACGTATGCGTTAAAACTGTTTACGACGCAATGCCGTTATACTGTAACGTGACGTGACGTAATATCACGTAATGCCCTGAGACAGCGATGATTATTGGATGTTTGATAATTTGTGTTATCAAATGACACTCGAGATAATGATAAAACGAGAGAGTTGTAATAATTTCCGCATATCATCAAGGAGCCACTGTGTTCTAAATCACACTTTCGAAGTTTTCTTAACATTCTGCAAATATCGCTTCTTTGCTTCAATAAAGTAACAAGAAGCATAATACGTTTATAAGTATTATTTCATACCTTGAGAGGTATGAAATATGTTAGATAGTATGTATTAGTCATTTTTCAGTAAAATTATAGCTAGGTGCTTTTCAAGATAGCAATTAATCAAGTAAAGTGGCGACATACAAAAAGAAACTATCAGAGCACGACTGCTCCCCAGGCAATATCATGGAGACTGCCGGGCCATCTACGTTTGCCAACGGAACACAGTTTGCCAGGTATTGAAAAATATTAAATAGTTAAAGAATATTATATTTACATTCGGAATTGTGTTAGAAGTTTATGAGACATGGTACCTATTATTATAAGAACACTACCATTAAAATAAATTGAAAAGTTCCAATCTCATTTGAAATTCAAGGAGCGTTAGAATATATGGAGTTTTGCCCCGTTGCCACGTATACTTAAATATTTATACATGAACCCTACAATATTTTTGGGCATCTCTATCCCTGTATTAAACTCAAGTTGGAACCGATCCAGTAGCTTCTAGTATAAAAAAAACGTGCACAGAAACGGCAATTAATTAACATTTATTACTTACTACCTGTAGGACTTGTACTTTGCTACTGGATATAAAAAAAATAATATCTTAAATTAGTGCCAACTATCGAAATCAAAGGCCAGGTAATATATAAGGCCAGGTAAATAAGCTTGCAAAATTTCATGCTAATTGGACTAGTAGTTTTTGTATGATTGAGTAACAAACAGACACACAGACAAACACCATCTCATTTTATATTTATACAAATACAGATAGATATATGTTGGTAAATGTTGGTGTCGAAAGAATAAACATAAAAGTAACTATTAACGATAATAATATAAAATTAGTGGAATTTCTCGTCCTCATTAGGGCAGCATGGTGAGGTACAATCAAGGCCTCCACCAATGGCAAGGCCAAGAGAGATCCGTAGTCAGCTCTATTAAAAAAGAATGGCAGCAATAATAGGAAATACTGAGAATAGCTTTAGAAATGGCAGGCGGACATTTCAATTTATTTTCTTTCGTAAATACGTGTTCTGATGGCTCCTGATAAGGGTACGTTTTTCATCATACATATATTTAATGTGACTGAAATTCAAACCTTTGCGTGCGGTTCTTTTGAAATATCTATGCGTACATTAACATTAAAGTTTATGCATTAAACGCAGCAAAGAAGCGTGAAACAACGCATGTCCAAACGGTTGCAGATGGCTTGAGTGAAATGATTGTATATTGGTAAATGGTTTCCGTTATACATAAAAATCCAAGAAATAATCGAACCCAAATAATACATTCGTTTTATCACTTGACAATGACGACTAGAGCGTTTCTGCCCCTTAGGAGTTGATATTTCATATTAATGGACCCTTTCGGGCAGGATGGCAGTAGCTTACTATAAGGTAGCTTACTATAAGAACAGTTTATTATAAGGTATACGGAGGTGTAGTGTACATGATGTCCTACCTAGAAAATATTTACCACCTTAATTGAAGTAATCATTAATGAGGATTAAGAGTTTTCATATTTTATACACGCACTTAGAACGTTACGCAGGACCTTAGTATTTCGTAGATAGGTAATAAATAATATATGTTTTTTTAGGTTTTCGTGCCCAAAGGGTAAAAACGGAACGCTATTACTAAGACTTCGCTGTTCGTTCATGCGTCTTTCCGTCTGTCTGTTAACATTAACCGTCATAGCTAGACAGTTGAACTTTTCACTGATGATGTATTTCTGTTGCCGTTATAATAACAAATACTAAAAATAAAGTGAAATTAATATAACGTGTTTTTTTATAGATAATGGTAGGTACACTTTGGGCGCGAGTCCGATCCGCACTTGGCCGGTTTTATTTTTTTTATCTTGCCTAAAGAATTATACAGTCTCTTGTGGGAATTATTTCGATTTACTTGATTAAAAACGTCCGCGGCATTACTTGATGAAAATATACTCTAATCCATTCACAACACGTCAAAAGAATCATACATTCAAAACTACTCTCGTATCCAGCTCTGCATATTTTTCACCTTTAATACTTTTATACCTAAACGATTCAAGGTTCAAGTTCTACAACCTCGATACGATGTCGTCGTTTCTGAAATTGGTTTTATACCTCATCAATTTTTAATGCACTTTGGGATTGCATTTTAATCTCCAATATTCTGAGCTCGATTTAAATGAAATCTCCGTGTATAAAAACGAACAGTTCTCATTTTTGTCTACTTCATCAAAGTAGAATCTTGACATTTTGATTTTTTATGATGTTGACGCCCACCAAGAATGATTTTTGATATTTTACCCCTTAGGGGTTTAAACAGCGATTTGTTTGATGTATTTAACATCCGCGCACTCAGAATCGCGGGCATTAGATAATAAGAAATATCTATACCTGTATTGTATCATCATCCTATGAGTAGTCCGTTATATTTTTAAGATATCTTTTGTACTTTTTGATTCCGAGACAAAAGGCAAAGTTCATAGGAATGGAATGGAATGTTCACAATAATACGACCCTGATCAGCTCTTTCTATTTGACGAAACCCGGCATTCATTTCACTCGACGTTGCAAGCTCAAGGTTCTTACCTTGGTATAAACATTAAAGGACTAATATTAATACCGGTAATAAAAACTGAACAATGGCGCAAATTCGTGCGCTATTGAATCGTAAAAACAAAAGTGTACAATGAGGGGTAGGGACTTATTGTGGGAGTTGCATATGATGCATCGGTTCACTGATCGAAGAAATTTGAATCACTTAGCTGAAATGTATTAAAGAAACTGGTTATGGTTATGAAAGAAATTAAACACATCTGTTAAGGTAAGAGAAGTGTATTGAACATATATGAGCAAAAAGCAAGTACTTAGGACGACGATGCTTACTATACAAGACAATTAGTTGCTGATTTAATTGACGAGGTAGAAATGAGTATATTTGAAAATGACGTTTCAATTTTCTCTTCCTAAGCGACCTTCAGTTCCAACAATAAATATAGACCCAATATAAACAGTTCAGCCTTCGATTACCTACTTTGATTGATTCGCAAATGAATCATCGTATATTAGTACTAGTGATCAATGAAACTGTGTTTATAGACAAACTATAACTTACATTATCAAATGTTTTCGAGTAATACTCAAAGCAAAATAACTAATAAGTAACAATCAGTATAACACGAACAATTCTGATTGCACGAAACGCAACGGAACTAACTTTCTACAGCTCAATCGAGGCCTTCGCTTTTTTATTTACTATTCGGCTTCGTTTAGATTTTTTCTATGCTTAATTAATTGCATTTGTAACTTAATATTTTCTACTAATATCATTTGTACATTTTACTAGTGCTAGTAATTTTAACAATAGTTTATTCAGATCTTAACTGTTTAATTTTCAGAGATTAGCTGAAATACCCGTGCTTCACTTTGTGACAAATAATTTAGGTTTTAGTTGGACCGTTGGACCTGAAACTTGATAAAGACCTTCAGGAGGGAAAATTGAATGTTACCTCATGCATATGTATAACCTCAAAAGTTTGTTATTTTTTAGCGTTCTCTTTTTATTTAAAATGGAAATGTGAAAGTCTGAATTCAAGGGGTGTATTGACATCACTAAAATAGTTGCCATCTTTAAATAGCGAAAAATATCGAAATCAATAGTAGCATATAGCTTGACTAGTAAAATAAGCTACATCCATGCAAAATTTTATGTAAATCGGACCACTGATTCTTATGTGATTGACTAATATACAGACACACACCATCTCATTTTTATATATTAGTACCAAATTAGGTCAAGTCTAGTAGAATAAATCCAAAATGAAACTTTTATAATGTTCCGCTGTTACACCGTTTCATTTTCCTAAGAATTTGATCACGAATCTGAGTGGCCTAATCCACCAGGATGAAGATTTGTAGCCTAGAAATTTTGAGACGAAAATTACTTCATTTTCTGAGTTATATCGTTCGCTCCGCGCTCTGATTACGTTAGTATTTACCGAGTCCAATTAAACAGAATAACACATAGTAACAGAACACATAGTAGGCTCGTGTTGAGGTTTGATGTAATCTTATAAAGCACCTGCCGATTTCGTCGTAAAACGTAAACTAGATTATTATTTCTAAATAAAACGAATTTATTAAACGTAATATTAACATTGAAGGACAGATAAAATGAGCATGATATTCAGGGCCGTCTTAGACTATGTCGGGGTCCTTGGGCACAACAGAATTTGGGGCCCTTTTAGAATGAAAATAAATCAAATTATACATTTATTTCGCAATTATCGTCAATCAAAGCAAAAAAGTTCTCCAAGTTTGATCAACAATAATTCTGGGAATAATGGTTGTATAGGAAATCAAAGGAATGATCGATGTTCGGGCAACGAAAAAAGTGGAATGCGCCCAAAATATTTTGAGAAATTGTCGGTCCTTCGAGGTCCACTGGGGATGGGGGCCCTGGGCACTGGCCACGTGTGCCTTTATGATAAAGATGGTATTGATCTATCGATGATATTTACAGAGGAGTTCCATATAACACACAGTGAGAATAAAAGAGACCTAATCCAAAATTTGAATTATGTGGAAATAACAAAATTGTGTTAATAGTTTGTTTTATTTTTAAGCGCGCAATTATTTAAGAGATGTAACATTTCTGTTTGTCTTTTTATAGCAAGAAATTGACACGTTTTATTTCACTACTTTTAGTAAATGGAGTAAAATAACTCTATTTGAAAACAGTGTGAGTTGGATCCCTATATTTCATACGGTAGGATATACATATCTATAATGTCGTCCTATATTATAGATACATATCAGTATAAAATAAAATCCGTCGCGAGTGTAGCGTGTGCCAAAGAAATGGACATACATACAAACAAACATGCATACATGGGTTAAATATAGGATAGAGGCTTCTTGATTAATAAATAACCGTCCAATAATATAACTCCTACGCGTATGCACATTGCACAATCTAGTTTCATATTGCAATACGATATTAGTGCTGCTCGTTACCATCCAAACCTCTTCAGAGCCATATAAGTATTATAATTATCCAATGAAACACTGTAACGGATAGCCCTATGTGCTTGTTATATTTCTATCTCTATGGCAACAGTACAATTGCACTGCAAACTAACATAATGCGTTTGAATTGTGTTACATAGGTATTACTATCTGTTACATAATTTGCTTTGTTAATATGAGTATTTATGAGTATCTTACTATAAGCACGGTATAGACAACAGCTTAAGCTATAAGTGATTAAATGTAGTATACTAATAATATATTTATCTGCTGAAATATTATTACAAGGTTGCTCAGTACATAATATTAAACATCTCACATTTGCCACATAATGGCGTACAAATACAATGAATATCATTTAATATAGAATTTAATTAACTATTTTAGTTCAAGATTATTGTCATAATTAGGGATTCCAATTAAGTTTGAATATAATAAAATTAAAATTTATTGTCAGAAGAAACATAAGTCACAGTACCAATCATTGAACGAACTGTATTGAGTATTACAATGAATAACTAGTGTGATACGTCAATGGAATATTTTAATTCCACAATTTCCGTGAACAATTTTTCGATGTTATAAATTTTAACTACGTTTCAAGTATCCATGAATTTATTTTTTCCTAATATGGAAGTAGCAAACGTGAATGTAGTCCATCTGATGGTAAGTGGTCACAGCCGGCCGTGGATATCTGTAATCAATCCCAAATAAAATCAGTCTTGCCTAAGATAAGACGACCCGCGTGGCCGAGCAGTTACCATACC
>DWNE01006713.1:0-12844 GCA_018249875.1 Cecropterus toxeus
CCACACCCTTCCAGCGAAACGCAAGAACTGCTTCACGCTAGAAATAGGTGTGGCGGTGGTACTTCCCCGGTCGAACTTCATTGGCTCTACCACCTGGCACCTGACCTAAAATGCCTAGTCGGAATTAAATTCAATAGTATTTGCATGTCAGGCCGATAATTACAATGACTAATGCATTGGGCGGGTAGACTGTTTTAAGTTATGAAAGTAGCAAATATGCATGCAATCCTCAGCACATAAGATAAGAGTCCCAACCTGAGGTCAGTCAAAGATGTGTTCTCCGAGGACAAGTTGGAACGCCTCGCGTACCACACCTTTAAAATCAGAACGCAGAATCATCGTCATTACCCATTATTGTCCCACTGCTGGGCACTGGTCTTCTCTCAGAGAGAGGGAGAGAGTTTTAGTTTTAGTCCACCGCCCTGGCCCAGTGCGAATTGGTAGACTTCACACTTTTGAGAACTCTTTTTTTACGAGAACTCTCAGATGTTCAGGTTTCCTTACGATGTTTTCCTTCACCGTAAAGCTGTGATAAATAAATTTCTACGCACATAATTTTAGAAAAATGAGAGGTGCGTGCCTGGGTTTCGAATCCGGAATCCTCGATTGAGAGGCCGAGTTTCAACCATTAGGCTATCACTGCTCTTATTAAGCTATCACTGCTCTTAACGCAGAATCGCTTAACACTATTATAAGGCAGTAACTAAATTTAAAAAACTAAGGAAGAAAATTGTACAAGCATTAAGATACCTATGTACAATTTTATAAAGATTAATATCGACGTTATGCCGTAATAACGACGCGTAATAAAATACCTACCTTCTGTCGATAACTTTAATTGCTATAATATTTCGAGAGTGTTAAAGATAATGTTACCTTTAAAAGGAGACCTGTCCCGTTTAAGCTGATCATCTCGATTGATTTTGCAGAATTCTCCATTCTGGGCAAGTACTTGTTAATTGCAGCTTTATAAGTGGAAACTAATTGATTTTGAACAGAGGTCGATTCAGCGAGATTGGCAAAAAATAATTACTTGTATGGGACGAGGTATATTACCATACAATCTTTATTTCTTTACGGTATGCAATGACACATAAAAAGCTTATATTATTTTATGGTGAACCTAGTAAATGTTACCAGACTGCGTCAGAAGGAGCGTATTTATGTAAGTATGTGTATGTCTGTTAGTATGTATGTCCATTTCTATGGCACACGTTACAGCCCAAACGGCTTGACGGATTGTGACGTATAACGTATCATTACAATCATCTCAGCTTAAAAATGGCTCCTGCAAGTGAGTGCAGGGGAACAAGGGGGCAGAAGGGACAACTTTTTTGTATCACGACAATATGGGTATCAAATGAAAGTTATACTAGTAAATAGACCATTCTGAAAAAATATATATCTACTATAATACTCTTACTTAATTATTTTGATAAAATGTTAAAATAATAAGTTGCTAGTTTCCCTACAATACAGGTTGATAACAGCTTTCACTGTTTGTAGTATATTTTCACGTGACATAATTAGAAGAACAATACTAATAATCAGTAATTACGGCCGACCTCGTTGAACAATGGAAACTATCGGATGATCTGTTATTCTGTGTATCTCTTGTTTGTAGGTATGTTTAAAAATCACGGCGCTTACAAATTAATCACATTTCGATAAAGCGTCATCCAATTAATGAATGATTGTGACATTTTTTTTAAAAGTATGAGCACATTTTTGCATTCCGTGGGAAACTTTTTCGTACATTCAATAAGCTTGAGCTAAATTAACCTAAAGTCCATCCAATTGAGTGATTGCCTCTGTTGACGGAATTTCATTGGAGATTGGCCTCGGGTGTATTGCTCCTGCTGAAAAAAAATTGGAAAGCTCTCTGATTGCCTCTGGAAAGTCTCTGTATTATGACTTTCAAACTAGGACATTACTTTATTAGTAAGTTAATCTTTGCAAGCAATAAATAGCTTATTATGTAGATGAATAGCTTGTACCTAGAGCAGTGGGATAGCGTGGGTTTATGCCGGGCGGGGCCGAAGTTGAATACGCCATCCATCGATTTAGAAATTGAAGCCGTCAAAAAATCTAAATCTAAATTGACGACAGTAAAAGCGACCCCTAAATAGACCGCTCGGGAGCGCAACTTGTAGGTATTTCGAGGTTTTTTCTTAAAAAGAAAGTTATCTAAATATATATATATATATATATATAACTCAAAGGTTATATATATATTTAGACTGACTGACTGACATAGTGATCTATCAACGCACAGCCCAGACCACTGGACGGATCGGGCTGAAATTTGGCATGCAGGTAGATGTTATGACGTAGACCCTATTTTACCATGGGGATAAAATACGGCACGAAACTTTGCCGATTGTATTACCTCTTAAGGCGAGCGAAGCCGCGAGCAAATGCTTGTTTTTTTATAAGATTGAAGTATCAACGAGCATGCAGTCCTCCTGCTGGTTAGTGACCACTACTAACCATGGACATCTGGTCAACTTCATTCAGAACAGGGGTTCCGTTAGGAGTCAATCACAGATCCCGAAGTCTAAGATGATCGTTTCATAAAACTGAGCCTGCAACCTGTATTAAGGTTACCTATGCATTCATGCACGGCGAAAACCATCATGCAAAACCTAACGTGTATGGCCTAATAGTCAATATTGTCATGACGTGTAAACGAAACTTGTAATAAATCTTGGTCGTCATGTCGGTGCTATGACGCAATCCGGCGTGACGTCACGCGTTTCATTTCTCATTAGGTTCCGAGTTAATTACGATTGTTATCATCTCACTCATAAACTACTGACATCTATACCTACTTACAAAGATTATGTAATGTCAAAAGTAAAGATGTTATTGCCTTTTGTTGAAAATAATATGATATTTTTTCTACATTTGTAGCTTAACACTAAGAATTCACTGTCTAGTTTGTGAGTATACCTACAGCATAGAGAGATATGAAAAACCATTTTTCATTACAAGAACACATTATACAATATTTCTTATTTAGGTTTTATGCAGGGAATTCTTGTAAAACTATTTGCATAGCAAAACTTTGGCACTTACCTTTTTCATAAGATTGAAGAAGCAACGAGAATGCGGTCCACCAGATGGAGATTGGGTGTTAGCAACTTTATAAAGAACATGTGTTCTATCTGGAGTCAATCGCAGATCCCGAAGTCTACAATGGTCATTATATATAAAAGTGAGCCGGCACCTACACCCTTTTATAGAAACGCAAGAACTATGTGCTAGAAATAATATCTTATTATTATATATGCTCCTGTAGATTGGGGTAAGGCAGTAGACTTTCTAGTTCAACTTTAACAAATAAAGAAACATCTAATAATGATCTTAAACCATGAACCATAACTTTGGAATTGTAGTAACGTGATCAGGCAAAAAAAAAAAAATAAGCTTATATTCATTTATTTATTCTTTATGTACCTCACAAAACAATTTTGTGTATAAATGTGGACTTAATGCTTTAATATATTTTTTTTTACATAGAAATGCAATTTACAATAGGGTAAACTTAATGCCTTATGGCATTTTCTACCAGTCAACCCTGAGTGGCTGGAAAATTTGCGACAGGTGTTTATTTTAAAGTCAGAAGTAATGTTAAAAACATTTATTTATACATAAATAAATTTGTAATAAATAAACATAAGCATTCTTTGCCAGCCAGTCTTTAGGCAGTCTGAAATACAACGAAAGCGATATTCTTAGATTGTAATCACTACAAAACTCTTTAATAATAATAACTTTTGAGTTTCTATCGGCATTTATAAAAATCCAATGTATTGTTTCGTAAAGCTGCTTTACATATCTAGTTATTATATTCAACTTAACATTTTGCTATAATTAATTTGGACAAGACAAAATTTAGAACTCAGATTGAAGTAACAAGATTAAAAGCTTTATAAAGATAGGCACGATTTACTTAATTGAATGTTACATTGAGGTTTGAAATACCATTGTGCAAAATTAAAAACAATAGCACAATAATGAAAAAGATTTGGCACGCATTAACTGATAGCTTATGTTTAGGAGGTCAATTGCGTATTTTTTCCATAGAGTCAGTAAATAGACACTTGAATAGGTGTTATCAGCTCCAAACTCTGAAGCATAATCTTATAAATATAAATTATAGAATACTAGCTGTGCTCGCGGTTTCTCCTGCGTTTATAAAATATAACTACGTCCTTATGACGGAAATTTTAGACTTTCATTAATTTTAACTAGATAGGATTTGTTCTAAAAGGAATGAGAGGCGGCGGTACAATTTTACAAAATAAAACTTTTATTGAAACTGATTCCACAAAAACATAGAAATTATATAGGGAGGGGATATTAATATTATCAATGGTCACAGTGACTTAAATAAAATAACTCAATCTTATGAAAATATGATTTATTCAGTTTAATATTATAATAGTTTTCGTGACATAAATAAAAAATATACATTTTTATTTACAGAGATACCTGCAATCATAAGTTATAATAATATTTACAATAATGTTGAGGTAATTATTTAAAGTTAGTTTTCGCCATAAAGTTCAAATTGAATAAGTAGGTAATTTGACTATACGACAATTTTAATTCATTTAGTTTATGGTAACCCTTAAAAATAATTATTTTCTTACATCGAAATACAACAGGTATACCTGTATTTATTCGACCATACATACGTATATTGCTGCATTGCATGATAAACCGCATAGGTAATTCAAAATTTACAAATTATTAGTTAAAGATACAGTTTCATACAAAAAGGCCTCGTGTTCAAAACTGGGTGCTCTAATGACATCCTGGTTAAGACCTTTTAAATTAGTTTTACTATTTAAAATATTTTTACGGCTTTGGCCGGGTGCCTTTACGCCTAACTTTAGTAATCTTCGCGGCCATTTGTTTCAGTATTTTAAACTATTTCTTAAAACCAGATTAATACAAAAGCATTGTATATTTTTTACTTGGCTCTCCGCTTGCTTTTCTAAGTTTTTTATTATTATTACACAAGAAACGATTTATTTATTATCTACTTTACCACGTAATGTTATCTTTTATGAATTATTTATTTATTTCTACATTATTTCATTGTATTGTTATTTATGTTTACTTGTTACTTGTCGTTAATTAATAGAATATATTAAATGTGTTAAAGAATCAATACAATGGTATTGGTATTGTATATTTACTATATTTAGGTATACTCGGGAATGCCCGAGTAATGAAATTAATTGAAATCGGTTAGTAAAACTACCTGTTATTGAGTTTGAAAATATTACAAATTTTAAATTATGTTCTTGTTTATAAATTTATTATTTGTCATAGATCGGTGTGAATTAATCTTAACTTAGTGTTAATGTAACTTAATTATGATAAAATGAAAATATAATTTATCTTACTCTTCGATTTTGTATCATCATCGTAGAATATTAAATCTATCACAGTACTTTTGCTCGGTTAAGTTCTATTCATCAATCAATATATCAAGCATTTTAACTTCAAATTTGTACGTTTACAAATCTTGCAAAGAACATTTTATCACTTCCCCGTGACCTAAGCTGATACAATACATATACATGTTTCGTTTATGATGCGCAATTTTATTTATGACATTTTAAATCCAATATGGCGGAAGATCTAAAATCGCTAACGATAATTAGATATGAGTATTAAATATACAAGATTTTTTTGGAGGAGGAGGAGAATACGAAGAACAAAATGACGTTACTAAATTGCTAGTTTATTTTTCATATAAATTATAAGTTTAAGTGCAAACAAATATGAATGCAGTCCATTTGATGGTAAGTGGTCAACCTAACTATATAGTTATGACTATATTAACCTAATACGTTCATCAAAACATAAGTATATTCTGGAGTAATCTCAACGGCGAAGACCTACATAGGGGACGTCCTCTTGGACACGAATACCTTCTAACACACATAGCGAATTGCCGGTCACACTCGCAAAGCCTGCCGGCACAGCCGTTTATGTACTTGTGTCTTGTTTGATAGTTCTCCAACGCGCATAGCGGTTGCCCGTTGAAACACGTCCAGTAATATGGCTGGAAGTAGACCGTGTAGAAGGGACAGCGGATGTCTTCGTAGCATTCGTCGTGCATCTTACAGCAGCTGAGAAAGAACACAAGAAAAAGTTTTATGAAATTCAGTTTTATCTTATGTGGTTTTTTCGAGCGATACATAATGCAATTTTTTAAAAACGTTCAGACTCAATAACCTCAAAATTAACATTTTTTAGTCTTGGAGAAGCTTTTTCTTGGAGAAGAATAAAGATTACGTAAGGTGTAGCAAACCTTACTTAATCTTTATCTTAAATACATATCTAGAAAATAGTAGAAGGGATACTTCTGTAGGGCATATAAAGAATACTTATAAAAATTTTGGCCACCTTTATCGAATGTGAAATAAGCTTGTCTTAGGACTGCTCGATGTAATGCCAGTGTATATTATTTTAAGCGACTTTAAGATAAGGAAGAAGGAAGGTAGAAGGTTCTCAAAGTATGTTTCTTATTTTGTTACTTATAAACCGATGTAGATAGTTTTTTTTGACTTATAACTTTAAAACTTGTAGGGATGGAAATAAAATTGGAAGAATTTAAATTACACTTTACAGTTAGAATCAATATCCTTAAAGTCGTTTTTTCAATTTTTTTCTTGTGCATGACAAAATAGTAATCTGTAAATCTAAGTGACCATCTTACTTGTCAATCCCATCAGCTGGTCGGCCAGAGCCAAGGAACCCGCAGTAGCAGCCGTAGCCCTTGTAAGCTACGGGGTTGCAGCCGGTAGCGCAGGTCAGCATGTTGTAGAGATGGACCACCCCGCGCTTTCCGCGACTATCGCTGTTCGTGTATTGTTCTGGTCTTATCTCTCTGTAATTTTATGGCATATTATGGTACTTATTTCTAGAAGATACTTATAAGCAGGATGACATTTATACAGGTAGGTTGTATTGTATGCACAACGCCGGGTTATGTGAGATTTTAACCGAACTAAAACTCCCCCGGTGGTCGTCCTTAGCGCTGCGTGGTGAACTCCGGGATCTCCAACGGAACACAACCGGAGTTCTTCGAGCGCGATGCTCCTTTCGGGATCTTTCCCAGTGAGCATTTAAGTTTACCGAGTCTTCAGGTGTTTACGACGGCATTGCGACCACACATGCCGCTGTCCTTCCCGGGATCGCTTGGCTGGAAGGCTCGAGCCACTCTTGTCGCCCGCAACCCTGGAAGCCCTCTTTTAGTCGCCTCTTACGATAGGTAGTATCGTAGGCCTATTCTGGTCCCGGAACAACACGGAAAATGTATCGTATATAATTAGTAAATTAATAATAAGATACTGCTTTGATCAGACTTACCTGACTCCTTTCAAGTAGTCAGACTCAGGAATCGAATATCTGAAAGGATCTCGAGCGAATCCCACGAGAAGTTTATCCTTGATTCTGCCATCTTGATTATATTTACGTGCATAATCTAATTGATTTCCTTTGGTATCTGCGAAACTGTCATTTAATTGACTACTTCTATAATTATTACTATATCTTACTAGTGGTGCATTGTATGGCTTATTTCGAGGCCTAAGTTGGGCGTACGACGTGGTATTGTATATCTGCTCGTAGGTCAATGGAATTTTTTTTGACCAATCTGAAACAAAAAGATAAAATCGTTGATATTACGTTAGTTTCAAAGCTTGTGAGTTCTTTTGTAGTTTCTTAACTATTGTAAGATGAAGGTTAGATTTCTATGTAATTTTGAAAATGTTTTGAAGTATGTGAAACCACTTTTGTGATGTAGATCGAATCTACCTCATTGTTTTGAATGGAGGTGAGATCGAGATTTGCTTTGGTCCATAATAATATGTCTTCACCAGATTTGCCTTGGCTTATTTTGATATCTTCTAATAATTTCGTACTAAGAAAACATTTGATAAATGAAAAAAAAAACGGCCAAGTGCGAGTCTGACTTGCGCACTTAGGGTTCCGTACCTATAAAAATGCCAAAAAACACGTTTGTTGTATGTAAAGCCCCCTTAAATATTTATTTTATTGCGTTTTTAGTTTTTTGTTACCGAAATACATCGTCTGTAGAAATTTCAACTGTTTAGCTATCACGTGACAGACAGACGGACAGCGAACTCTTAGTAAGTAATAGATCTCCGTTTTTCCCTTTCGGTACGGAACCCTAAAATGTTTTTGGACATGCAATTTGTGGACAATGAACACTCGTACACAAATAACAAATCAAATGCTGGCAATTATGATGATACTCTAACCGGGCATTGAAAAATCTGCATTTTTCATGCACTGGATACTTCTGAACAATGGCAGCTAATAGAATGGACAAAGCGACTGTGCGGACTGCATCAATGGTGAGGATATGGGGGCAGCCGACTATGAAATGGATAGAATTGATACTAGTTAGTTTGTTACAAATATTTTGCTACAGTTGTATTTTAGAACACATTTAAATCAAGTTGTCTTGTATTGAAATTAGTCACTAGAACTAGAACTAAATTTTGAAACAACATTTTGATCAAACATTTTGAAAAAGTCAGGCGTGCCTGGGATTCTAACCTCGGACCCTCGATTGGGAGGCCGAGTTTTAACCATTAAGCTATCACTGTTCATAAATACTATATGTATTGTCATTATGATACGCTTAATAATATTCAATATCGTTCTGAGATCAAGGAAGAGTAAACATTAGTAATGACTACCGGCGAGATTTGATCAGGTCATTTACTCAAGGTGTTGCAGGAAACATTACTGTGTTATGCATATGAATGAGATGTGTAAGCAGTGGACATTAGCACTAATTGACTTAGTCACGTGTTTATTATGTATCTATAATATCAGAATCTATATGGTTTATACTCTAAACGTGTTGTGTATAAACTTGTATATGAGAAGACCATCTTGAACGTCAGGAGTAGCAACGCATCTGTGATCTATTTTATATAGAACACCTGTTCTTATAAATGTCTATATAGATGTCTATGAGCGGCAGTTACCACTTACCATCAGATGGACTGCACGCTCGTTTGCTACTTCAATCTTTTAAATCAGGTAAAAGAAAAAGAAAAATTGTTTGAACTGGTGTGTTATTCTGAAGGCTGTAGTTATTTTGGTAATTTTTGCAAGGTGGTAGAGCAAATATGGTTTGATGGGGGAGGTATCACGGCCATTATATCTAGCATGAAGCAGTTCTTGCATTTCGGTGGAGTGGTGTGATTGCTGGCTTATTACCTAAGTGACGACCATCGCAGTCATTACGAGTAGCATTTATAGACTTCTGATAGAATCCCTGTCCTATATGAAGTTTGTTACAGTTGTCCATGGGCGGCAGTGACAAGTTAGCATCATTTAAATACATAGTCACACAATTAGTATTCTGCTTGCCAGTTTACTAATTAAGTCTCTACAACTGGATTTTAAAAGCACAGATAGATTTTTAGGAAGAACTTTTTTCTTATTTTAGGTTAGTCGTTGCCAGATATGACTCTTGAGATCGCATTCACAGCTGAATATAACTGGATACCTCTGCATAAATGTTGAAATAACTAAATAATCAGTAAAAATCAAAATCGCACATGTTTGCTAGCGAGTCTCCAGGTACTCGCATCAATGATCAAATGAAGGTAGTAAAATCCGTTTGATATTTGTTGTAAGTTAGTGCACAAACTGGAACTAGAACATCAAACCATTCACGTTTGACATTTTGAATATTGAGGGCGCAATTTTTGAATATGCTCATTTAAAATTTATAGTGCAATCAGTACCATTCAAGGTCCTTTGTATTTGATGTATATCAAACAGCCTTGCTATTTTGTATGATCATTTATAAATGTCGAAGTCTGAGTTCTGCACTTTTAAGTGGGTAGATAGGATGAAGTTTGTAAGGAATTCTGACATTACATGTACGTAAGAAGAGTCCTGGATGTTAAAATTTATTATTATCTTGACTTAAAAAAATACTTATTTTACTTTCAATCGCGGCAAACAAGATTTACAATTTTGTATCATTTTTATATAATAGTAGCAAAAGGAAAACCCACCTAATGGTTACTAGCAACTACCAAGGGCATTTGTAATCCACCCCAGATAGGATAAAAGTTCTACCTGACATCTTCTTGAGGACTAAGTTACATCACCTCGTATAAGTTTATGTCCCTAGTCATATATTGCAAACCAGAACACAGCATTGCGTGATTTTTTTTTCTTGCCGCCCATGGACATTTGTCCGCAACTTCATATAGAACAGGGCCTCATATAATAGTGAGCCGGCAACCACACCCTTCCACCAAAACGCAAGAACTGCTTCACGCTAGAAATAGGTGTGGCGGTGGGACTTCCCCCGGCGGACTACATTTGGTCTACCACCTGGCAATTTTTTTTTTTTTTTTTTTTTTATATATTAATAACAACAACAGGTAGACGCTTGAAATTGATATTTAAAATTGAAATATCACTAACCTTTAATTAAGTATTTACGTTAACAACAAATAATTAAATAAAGTAGAATAAAGGAGCCCCCCCTTTATTGAGCTCCCCTACTACAATGGTGATTTAATTATCGTTATTTTTAGATAATTATGGTACGTAACTTTCAGGCGCGAGTCCGATTAGCACTTGTCCGATTATTTATTATAGTTTGATGTATCTATTACATACATTTTATTTATAATTTTATAGGCAGATTAATTATAATTTTATAGATTATCATTTTAGAAACTTGGCATATAATTTGGGTCTTAGAAACTTGGCATATAATTACTACTTACTGCATTTTTTGCTGACTAAAATTGCTACACGAATGAGCGTAAAAGAATGATCATGAATCTTAACTAGTTAGGAACTTAGTTATAGGGATAAATTACCAACTGTAAATATTTCACGAACAGTGATAAGAAAGTAAATAATAGACAAAACCAAGTAAGTGCGAGATGGACTCCGACAGTTCGACGGTTTATTACGAAACTTTTAAAACTGGTAGAACCCTTTGTATCTTCAGTCTGGTTGCTACCAGACTGAAGATACAAAGGGCTCTATCAGTTTCGCCACCACCGCTACAAGTACTTCTTTTACCTCATAACAGTAGTGTTAAGCGGCGTTGCGCAAGGAGACGTTACACTATTTCGACCTCAGAAGTAGAGACACGTCTGAGGCCAACCCTAATTAAATTAATAATCTTCAAGCTCAGGTAGACCATCAATCTTAGATTGATTACATATGTCCTTGAGTTTCAATCTCGACTTCGACAATTCATATTCCGAACTAAAGAAAGCAATAATTAATTTTGGCAAAACTAAATGTTTTTTTAAAACAATTTAAAACGAATATTACCCATTATCATTAACACGTTCGAATATATAAAAAAAAATCGAACCATCGACTGTCACCTATGTTATGTCAGTTGTCAAATTACGAAATGTCATATGAGAAACAAGAAATTACGAAAATAGAAAGTAAAATAGTAAATAAACTTCAAATTTCATTAGGTATTTTTCCGTTTGTGGGTTTATTAGGATTATATTAGGTACCAAATATTTATTCTTAATAAAATGTTATCGTCTCTTATTAAAGAACATCAAGCCAAACAAGCTGCGAAGCGAATAACACAAGGTACATATCTCAAACATATTTCTAAAATCATAGAATTAACTAATATTAGAACTATTGTAAGGCAAAGTATTCCAAGTCCCGACTTTAATTTAATATACTTTTATCATTTTCACAGTTTATAATAGAGATACTGTAAACTAGCATCTATTGTAAAAAGACAGTATTTTATTGCTACCACATATAACAATAACTAACAAAACTGGACATTGGCAAAATGGTCATAAGACCAAGAAGCCATCACGTAAAAAAAAGTGTATGCAATACAGACACCGAAGAAGTAAAACATTTAAAAAGAGAGATAATAAATAATGTATTTGTGTTGTGTTTTACTTTATAATGCATTTTCATTTTATAGAGTTTTAAATCACAATCTAAATGTATTTACAATAATACTGATATTATAACAGAATTTACATTAACAATTTAATTATGTTTTTCCAGAGCAAAAGCGTAAAGAATGCATAGTGGCAGCTAATGATTTAACTCAAGCTCTTGTGGATCATCTTAATGTAGGGTAGGTACTAAAATATCAAAGAAATTGAAATAATATGTATTGATTTAGATTTTGGTGCAGCAAGAACTTTATTTTAAAAAGTTATTGAACTATACAATAGTAACTCACCTAAAAATCAAATAATACAAATTCAATACCATTTGTTTCATAAAAATATCATTAACTTTTTAAGTATGATTCTACATATTTATCAGAAAGAAACAAGCCTTTTTTTATTTGATTGAAGAAGAAATCAAGCATGCAGTCCACCTGATGATAAGTGGTTACTACCACCCATGTGGTAACCCTAACCCTAGAAATACATGTGGTAGGTCTATTTCCCCAGTGGAAATACACTAGTTCTGCCACCTGGAAAACCTACCTTAATAACCCTTAATTACAACAAAAGGTAGGGGTGCATGCATTTGAACACTAACATTAAAAAAACTGATCTCGCACTAATACTCTCAAATAAGTAAATTTATATAATTTGTTAATCTGTAAATTTTGTCTGTGAATTGTGTTACATTGCTTTTCTTAATGTACTGTTATCATGTTTATGATACTTTCAACTAATTTTTAAGTAATTAATATTTTTTTTTCTTAATAATAATTAAAATTTAATTATCACTGCTTTACGGTGAAGGAAAACATCGTGAGGAAACCTGCACATCTGAGAGTTCTCGTAAAAAA
>DWNE01006714.1:0-12842 GCA_018249875.1 Cecropterus toxeus
ATTTCATTTTGATTATAAGCTGCATATTATGATAGGTACTATATGGGATATGATAATCAATGCTATTTAGGAAGAAGGTTAAAAGATTGACTAGAAAAAAATGAGACTAGGAATTTAATGAACGTGATAAGCACCCAAACACTGGACAAATATCTTGATTAAAACTAGCAGCCATTTTTAATATTTTTACACATTTTTGGTATCAGTAAATCATGGCACTAAACTTATATAACATTTGTGAAATCTTTTAATTAAATAAATTTCGATTTGTCTTCATGATTGCACCTTTTTTAAACACCACTGGATAAAGAAAAAGGTAAAAAGTAAAACAAAATATTAACTTTGACAATTACTCACGAGAAAAGAAAATAAATAATTACTGCATTGTATACTTTTATCTTCATAGTACGAATCCCTATGGCCATGGGTGTCAATGTACACAAATACTTAGATCAGAACAGAACAGAAATCTAAATTCATCACTAAAATGTCTACCTTCGGCTCAAATGCACATTGCTCAAATATCGATTGTATGAAAAATATTTCTGTAATCTTTTTATGCAGTGATTTGCATACAATTTATATGTCACTTACTCACTATGTAACAATATTCTTGATGAATGCATGTATTTCACTCTACAACTATTATAATTATATTGGAAGACATTATATTTGAACTATACGGGTTTCATATCAAAAAATAACAACAGACATAACTTCTATATTTCATCATGTTGGTGTAAATTCATAGACAAATTGATTAAAAGGGATATTTTTCTATAAAACAATATCAATACAGTCTTCTTACTAATTCGGCCAATGCAGTAATAAGTTTAAGTTGCAAAAATTAACTTAAAAAAACTAAATAAGAGATATAGACATAGGAACATATAACATTTGATAAAGACATAGGAACATATAAGCACTACATTTACAATTTTTTGTAACAATTCAATATAGTGTATAAAAAGTTCATTTAAACTTACACAAAAAGTAACAAATGATATATACAATAATTAAATTGTGATATGATTTGTGCAAAGTACTTTTTTATTTTACTCTAATGGTAAGATCAGGCAATATCAATGCTGGGATAAAACCAATAGCGTTGTAAGCTAAATTTATTATAAGCTAAAATGATATATATGTTGTAAATTACCAGAAAATTTACATAATTACACAATTATTTCAATTGCACAGTTTTACCCCAGCAAAAGTATTACTGAAATTACCATTATGTGATAATAAAATTGTGCCTTCATTTGTGCTGCTGTTTTTCGCTCTCATTGCATCACACAATATAATAGGTATGTCACGAAACCACACATATCAGAACCCAACCAAATATAATAGATAAATATGTCACTTATGACATCCATCTCTGTGTAAATGTAAAAATGTTTGTATTATCTTATGAAAAATAGCTTTTCTTAACCTACGTTACATACATGTGATATTTTACACTTTGATTAGAACTTAAAACCTCTGTATTTGATTGAGACATGATTTCCCTTCATTTCAGATGAATAATATCAACATCGTAATAATTAAATATCTGTAAATGCTTGTATAAACTACGATAGAATAGGATCCAAATAAGCTGTAACTTTAGGCCATATCTCATCTGAGGTACGCCCCTCAAACTCTTTAAGAATGCCCTTCTGCTTATAGAAATCTATAACTGGTCGAGTAACGCTCTCATATATTTCCAGTCTCTTCTGTACTGCCTCAGGCTTGTCATCAGGTCTCTGAACGAGATCCTCTCCAGTAACGTCATCTTTGCCCATGACTTTTGGTGTATTAAAACCAATATTGTACACCCTACCCGACGGAAGATGAACCCATCTGTTCTTAACTCTGTCAATGATGACCTCAAAAGGCACAACTAAATTTAGAACCACATCAACTGGCTGTACTTTCCAAAGAGCATTTGCTTGTCCAACTGTTCTCGGAAAGCCATCTAGCAACCATGGCTTATTATCAACTTTCTTTAACTCAGTGATCATGAATTTAATCATCACGTCGTCAGGAACGAGTTTACCTTCATTCAAGTACTTTTTCACTTCCTTCCCGAGTTCAGTCTGCTTTTCTATGTGATCCCGCAGCTTGTCCCCACTAGAAACATGTTCGACGTTGTATTTCTTTACAATTCTAGAAGATATTGTCCCCTTTCCGGATGCTGGGGCACCCAAAATTAATGTTTTTAATAATTTAGCCCTGTTCGTCATTATTATTCTCTACGTTCACTGACCTTTGCGCCGCGTGGACTTTGATATTACGGCTTGTACAACTGCTACTATTCTGTTCACTAGCGTCGCGCGTACAACTGAACTCGTCAAATTAAATAACACAACTAAAACCGTACTGATAACAGATTTGTAACTGATAATATACTTCTATGTACGCCACGATTTTGAAAAAGAACATAAAAAATCGTCGAGGTTACACTTAAATTATCTTGTGATTCTTATATAAATGTTTCCATTTCATATGATTGTAGTAAAATTCTCGATATATTACCTTAGATTTAAATTTATAACTAAAAAAACAGTAAACCTAATGTTTTGACGATCGTAGCATCGTTCTGACAATGACAATTTACTTTAGTTATTTTTGACATACAGCTGTGCCGAGCTCGCGGATTGGAACTAAGTTTCACAGATTAATAACACCGGCCGGTGGATAAATGTCAAAGAAGCTTCGAAGCTAAAATGCAACGGCCGGCGGACACATGCTCGATGCCAACTGGCTAAATTTGTCCTCTTCGGTGCTTCTAATATATTCTTGTTTTGTAGAGTTCAAGAAATTAAAATAGCCTTAAAACCATTTTTTACTTTGGCCTAAAGCCGCACGATTGGTATCAAATGGCATCATACACTTTTAATGTAGGTACAATATTATTATTGTGTGATATGTAGGTACTGCAAGCTTTTTTTTATTATATCATTATTCACTCTGATTGATTGATTGATTTTAAGTTATATGTCTAAGCGTCTGATCAACTTTAAAAAGACTCGCACAAAAGCTCTTTTCATCCCCGAAATATAATTGTATCCATTTTTTTAGTGAACACTATTTATATTTAGGTAATATAAATAAATTGTATGTATAGGTTTTAATTATTTCCTATGTAACCAATACAATATTGTGTAAAAACCCACTTGATTACGATGACAATGATCATTAGTTCATCATTTATATAGACCTTAAGAGTTATGCTTCCATTTTCCCAAAGATATGTTTGGCCCCTCTAATTGGCTGCAATTGACGAGCATGATTATTAAAATAATAATGAAATAAATCCGTAACTCTCGATTTTAGGTTACATGCCCAGCTGTGAAATTTTAAGTAATGGATTGATGAGGACTATCCACTTTGTATTTGTATTATAATTTTTTTATATTTGTGGGTAGGCGATAACGATAATATCATTTTTACCTACTTGAAAGTAGAGCTACTAATTCTTGGTGTTTTTTTTCTTGCAGAATGGCTCTTGTAATGTTACCCTCTGACCTTCCCTGGTGGCCCTCCGTGCAGCGTCATTTGAAACACCTCAATTTGGCCACTTCACCAAGCAAACTGACTGCCAATATGATGAAAATACACGATATGTGCAAGTTAGTAATGAAACAATATTTTTCCTGAATTAAATATCTCGGTACGTAAAAACAAGTGCAGTTCGGTACGTACGAGTATGTGAAAAAATGTGGTTTTACATACCCAACTATTTTTTATAAATGGTTCGGTTTCATTATTATTCCGCCTAACACTATTAAACTATAATGATAAATATTGAAAATAACAGCACCGTACAGAACCGCTAAGCTAACCTAAACGAACCTAACTTAATTATAAAGTAAATGTAGACTACCGACGAAAGCATAAAGTAAACGCTTGATAAAATATAGATTTATATAAAACCAATATTAAAAAAAATGTGTAAGCTCAAAAAATGTTAGAAAAAAAAACTTGCTACTTTGTAACAACATAACTAGTTAATGGAAGGAGATAGATGTATAGGTAATGAAGAACCGATGATCAAGCTTAAAAATATATGGTAACTGATATGGCTATGGCTATAGCTATGGTTGCTATGGTATGGTATAAATATGAATGCTTAAGAGCATAGCTCATAAAACGAATATATTGTTAATTTTTGTTTGTCATTTTTATTATTTCAAATTGATGGATTGACAGAACAAATCGACAATTCTTATTAACTCAACAGCATCGGAATAGATCCAGATGATGACATCAAAGATCCCGACTTGATGAAAGGCCTAGAACAGTTTTTTGAGGAAGAAATGACTGAAGAAGAGCGAAGAAACTTCCTAGACAACACCATTAGGATCATGGTGAACAGGGCGCTTCACCTTAAGCGATGGCGGCCCCCTAAAGGACTTATGTTTAGTTTGCAACAACAAAGTGAGTGTCTTTTATATAGGTATAGTCACGGACGTATATAAGGGAGGGGGAGTTCTGGGGGTCAAACAGAAAAGAATACATGCATCGCGCTGATTGTAGAAAACGATAGTTGCTGAGGAGCGTGTCCGTAGGGCGAGTACAGTTAGCAATAAAACGTAAAATGTAGTCGTTACATAATTACAGGAAGCCCCAGTAACAATCACTATTGATTTCTGCTTAATCGGAGATCGAATTCAAGACAGTATAATGACTACTACGTCACGCAGGTTATCACTTAAAAATAAGCAAAGACACAACAAAGCACTTTACGCACTTATTAAAGCTCTGTCTATTGACATTAGGCACTCGAGTGTCTAGACTCTAAAGGTCGCTCACTCCACGATTAAAAATGAAAATGAAAACGAAAAAAAGAAATGAAAACTATAATTAAAGTATAACTATTACTTTGAAAGTATACTCAGTATTTGCATATATTAAAAGTCGTCCTTAGCATTCAGTGTAAACTTACAGAGGTGCCTCTTATAATGGTTTAAAAGCGACCAAGAAAGTTTAATAAAAAACACACGCGGGCAGAAATCTAACGTAGAAATATTTCGTAGGTACACTAAATATATTTATTTTTGCAGGTGACGTAACGGAACTAGACTACAATTTTATATCTTCTCTCATCGCCCATGCATTCTTTTCCACTTTTCCAAAAAGGACGCTCAAAACTCATCCCACGCTACAAGACTTCAATTTTACGCATTTTTTTAAGAATTTACACAGGTAAATATCATTACATATTTTTCTTAGGTGATTATTAAATTGCATTGCATTGCAAATGCAGTGGCACAGCGTGGGTACAGAGGGGGCCGTGGTCCGGGCAACACGTTTCGTGGGGCGGCAATAATTCCTTTTTTGTACATATTAACCGTTTACTGATGGATAAGCCTATGAACTTATGTTGTGTCCCTGGACGAAAAGTTTACGGGGCGGCAAAATATTTATGTTTCGATCATATAATTTTTTTTTTGTCTTTAATTTTGATTTTGGCATTTTTTTGTTCAACTAATATTCCTAAATGAGCGGCGAAGTCAACTTCGGTCTCGGGAGGCTAGAATCCATGCTATGCCACTGATTGTATGTACGTATAGGTACATATATCCTAGAGTGATATTATTATTTTAATAAAGTGTTGCGGTAATGCCCTGCAAGCGAGTGGGATCTATTTACATTTTAGGGTTAACCTAAGTTATGATACCATGACACGACAATCAAGTTGAGGTTTATGAGGTTCAATTCACGAACAATATGCCTTAAACATGTTACACAGCAAGTTTATCATTACAAACTGACAATGCTGTTCGTTTATGAGTTATTTACGCTATTTGTAGTACAGTACGTACATTTAACTAATCAAAGTTTTTAGATTACATATGTATACACGCAAAACAAAGAACAATTCCCTTAATTTAATTTTAGCTATACACACAGCACTAAGTTAATCCCAATAAGTGAATTAAACATCGCTTGCGTGTTAGATTATTGTCTGATAGCATTTGTTAAAAAATATTCTAGGGTATAATTATAGATACGGTAATATTAAAAGGTAAAAATATAAACATTTTTATAATTTCCTGTCAAATTACTAAACTAGTTACCATTTTACCTAACACGCGAGAAAAATACTTAGAAGCAAAACAACTAATTAAGTTACTTATATTAACGGTCAAACGCGATTCGTGTTAAGTATTAGGGTCGTCTGACCCTCGCCTTAGGCGATAAGCGTGTAATTTAATTATAAAATATTTTAGAACGAGGTAAAAATCAATAAAAATATGGTGTGTAGGTACACCAACCTTAAATAGGTCATAGTCGCCTAAAAGCAATTCTCGTGTACCTGGCCGATCCTGTTCCTACTAGTACAAATATGGAGTGATATCGATATATTCCAATATCTAAATATCCTTATCATTAATAGCTAATTCATGTTACAGTGTACTACTTAATAATAAAAGGCTAAAGTACGGGTTAACTAGTACATAGGAAACCTACCTAATGGATATTAAGCGTTATAGAGATTTTATATCTAGTATCGATTTTAAACCAATTGGAGTAAGTAACCGCTCCCCTGATACACTATCGAAGCTACACCATGACATAGAAATCGTATCTTTATATAATCTAAATAATGCTATAAAAAGATAATAATCGCTCGTTACGTTACCTGTACAGCTTTATTGATGAAGTGCTTGTTCGACATTATCGAACAGCATGGTAGTGCTTGACCAATGTGTACATTTACTTGGTACATAAAATGACTGAAGTTAAACCTCATTAGTTCGACTCTAAAGCACCACCACTTATGCCTTATAACCGCAGAGTCTCGCTACTATGTTTCGATGAGCTGATGAGACAAGATCCTCGCCCTATCTGGGGTCGATTATAGATATCCATTGATGGCAGTGGCCTCTTACCATTGCTACATGTATATTATAAAAAGGAATTAAAGATAGTAAATCGTATCGAGTCACCGCCCATACTTCTGTGTTCCTTACAGTTCTGCCAGACATGTTTCTTCTTTTTGTAGTAGCAGTGCTCGATCAACGGTAATGTTACAAAAATGTTTATACATACACTTTTAATGATTGCAGGAAATCGCAAAGGAATAAATTAAAAAGTTTACTCCATTACTTTGAGTGGTTGGATAAGAATAGCTGTGAAGGATCTATTAAATTAAGTAGACAGGTATGTTAAAATTATTTTATACTAACTTATTCCCACGGGACGTCCGATACAGTCACGCTCACTACGATAATGAGTAGCTTATAGTTAAGCAATAAATATTAGTTTGCCAAATTTCATAAAATCCAACCTGTAGTTTTTGCGTTCAAGTGTATCAAATACACATACATCCTCATAATCTTTATTTACTAATAATATTCGTAAGATAGTAAGACTTGCAACAATAAGTACCTAATTCTACGTAAATTTTAAATTCATCCAGATTTTCAATAGCAATGTAGATTTTTAAATTTTTTCGCGATAGAACTAACGAGATCTTTTGACTGAACGCATTAATCTTTTAAACGTTTCTTTTTTAATTTGATAATTTACTCATTGGAGAGTAAATATTAATATTACGCGAGTGTTTGAAAGCTGTTGAAACCGGGAAACTTCTAAATATTTAAAAATACAGACGGATAATTTCGTCATCTACGGGACCAAATCTAATAATGTTAAAGATTTCTTTCAATAAACAAAACAGATATTTCTTATCTTCTACATAGAATTTAATGTAACTAGTGGAGTACTTAAATGTTATGCAATGACGCAAATGAGATTCATACCTAATGATTGATACCAGTTCAATCCATTAACATTGAGACATTGAAGATGGAGTATAAATAATTATGCTTTAACATGAATTTAAATAGATAATTTTATTTGCAGATGATTTACAAGCAAAAGATTCATTCGTCTATCTTGCAATTGGCATTAATCTAATTTATTTATAGTCCGTCAGTCTGAGCGGGCACGCTTGGCAAAAAGCTTACTTTTTATACGAAATATCCCTCATTGCACCTCTTTACGACAAAAAATATCTTCCATGGTAAAAATAATCGTACAAATAAACTTTGAATGTATTAGTAGAGGCGTTTACGTACGGAACATCCCTTCTTAAGACAATTCTCTGGACTCTTGTTACTTGTATTGAGATTCACCAAGTCCTCAAACATACACGAAAAACACCTTAGGAGCTCCAGTTGAATCATTCTGCCCTGAAGTCGGCTATTTAAATCCTAATGATTTTGACTGTAACAATATTTATATAACCAACATTAAACTCAACACTATTTCAGGTAATGACGTCTAAGCAATGGCTAACGATAGAAGACTGGCTAGAGTGCACTTTGCCACTCTGCAAACTATTAGTGCGGCACGAGGGGCGGCCGGAACGCTGCGAGAATGACGATGCCATCAGAGTATGTTTCGCTACAAGCAGAGTAGGTGGCGATACCCTGGTTGATGGAGACTCTCAGGTAAAAAAAAAACTTGACAAAGGATCCATCAAATAAATATGAAAAGATTTTAAGTCAAAAAGATGCCAAACTTTAAAATATCAGGGGTCTCATGAAAAACCTCGTATTATTGCATATATCAGGAATATCGAATATTAAAGTAATATTTTATATTGCGAAACTCCATTATAATTAATCATAATAATTGGACTTTCTATGAATTTACGAATTCAAACCTAGAAGAATTTTGTTTATCATGGACTGAGTATAACATTTTAAATATATTCTATGCGAAGTCGTATAACTTTTATCATCATTTCAGGAATCTCTATCAATGTTTATGATGCCCGAACTATTACCAGCAATGTTATCCGTCGAGGCATTGGAAGACAACGAGGTACTAAAAGTAGAAGGGGTGAGGATGTTCAGCAGAATTAGTGACAAAAAACAAAAACCCAACGTGGAATTACTCTCAGAACCTAAGACGGTAAGTATAACAGAAAGAAGAAATAGCCTCACAACACTGTCGCAGATTTTACCATTTACGACCTAAGTCCATAAAATCTGAACCTGACCAATTTAAGTAATAATAATTTATATCATTTACCTATTTATATAGGTAGTACTGTATATAATTTAAAAGTGTACAGGTAGTTTAAAAGGCATACATCTGTAACAAGCTGAATATAAATACATATATACATGAATATACATTATTATAAATTAAGTAGTATATTTCACGAAAATATAGTAACTAGGGATATGATATTCTCGTACATGTGACTTGAATAATATTTACGATAACAATTCGTCTTTATCATTGACATATATAACATAAAAAACATAAAAAACTTAAAATGTTCCTTGTTTCTGCAGGTTACCGTTTGTCTAATGGACGCTGAAGATTACAGTGCACTGCCATTAAGCCAGTGGGAAGAAGACAATGTGCTCAGGGAACTTAACAAATGCCTCCTAGCTTTCCAACAAACCCCAATGAAGAGTCGTGAAAATCAAAAGCTCGAAAGAAGACTGTCACCAATCGGTACGTTATAATAGAATGAACTTTATCTATGCGAGAGACTTAGACTTAGAAGATGCAAACATAACCAACTCCTACAACAAAATCGCTTTATTGCATGACATGTGCCATAGATACCGTGCCGGTTTTAACACTACCAGCGCCCTGGGCGATATTTTTTTGGCGCCCCTTCATTGCCCAGCCCCAGATCTGGTGGGGGGGGGAAGGCAAAACAGCGAACTCGCCACCCATTCACAAATTTTAGTCGGCAAACCAAAAAAAAAAAAAAAAACAATAATACGAATCTGGCGCCCTGGCGGCCCTACCGCGCCCTACCCTAACGCCGCTACTGCATAGATACTGTGCGATTATTCACAGTGCAAAATTGAATCGCTATGTTTGAGCACAACGTATGTTGTGCTCCGAAGATCAAATCAGAAATTCTACCAAGACAAATTACCTATTTATTTCTAGAATTAACGGCCTATGTATATACTCAAATCATTTAATATTACACTAATTCAAATCATTTAAATACGATGTCGATTACAGGTGAGTCAACAAGCAACACTCCTCCGGAAGTAGAAGCTACCGTCATGATAAAACAAGCGTCCTCCTGTAGCACCATCAACAGCTACAATAGCAGAAGTCCTTCGCCTCTCAACTACTGTGCTGCTACCCTCAATTTGAGTGACCCAAGTAAATAAGATCATATTTTTTGAAAAGGATGTATCATAATTTTCTATTTTTGGGGTAGAATAACTTTTCGTAAAAGTTTGAAAACATGCATCGAAATTAATTCAGATCCTGTAAAGAGAAATAAAACATTGATCTAATTAGGTATCGCATGAAGTAATATTTATATTGCCATAGCAAAGAGCCTTCAAGATTATTATTGTAGATATTTATCTCATACTTCTACTTATTTTTCTTCAATTCCAGGTGTAGAAATATCAAAACGGAAATGCTGGCTATCTCCCGATGCAGGTACCTTAAACAACCGTCGGGGGAGGTTCATCGTACTCGGTTCCTCGGGAGAATGCCTACCTGTGACCAGGAGTCCAGCACTGGCAAACCTCGAAGCTCAACAAGACAGCCTGTACTCTAGTTGCAATTCTAGCGACGATGAATACCACAGTGCCAATGATAGTTTTGATTATGGTAAGTTTTGATATCCGAATCTGAATTCTAACGGAAAAAAAATCATATTTATGTGGGTAGAAGAACTGTAATTTACTGTATCTATAAAATAACTGACGCCATCAATAATGTCACTTTAAAAATTGCAAGAAAAAATGATTCTTTTTGATTTTAGAACTAAATTAAAGAACACTACACTACACTACACACTTACTAAATTTAAGACATGTGCCCTATCTAAAACTCTATTCTGACTGATACTAAAGTTTAATACTGATCCTGATAAAAAAAATCTCATTTAGAAAAAAACGTACGTACTGCACCTAGATTAGGATTATCTCCCTGACCGATAAAACATGAACATTTGCATGTTACAGGAAGCGAAGACGAAGGTAGAGGTGAGAGCGCTCGTCCTAACTCATTCCAGTATTCCAAGGAACTGTCAACGGAAGAACGACGGCTTAGTTTCGCAGATCGACTGAGAGACGCTCTACGTAGGGAAGCGGAACAATCTTGTACCACTAGCACTACTGGAGACTGGTCTACAGACAGTTCGAGTTACGCTGTCGGCATCAGTATATCTGGAGCTGGACTCAATGATAATGATATAAGGTACTTTAAAATATAATGAAATCTATATCTATATAAGTTAAATTGTTTTTTATTTTAATAATGCTGATGACAAAACAAAATAAAATTAAATGCTAAATTATAATTATCATCGTAAATCATCACTTAACATTTTATTACCACCCTATTTAATTGAAGAAAATGGTCCTTACAACCGGATTTGAATTTATTTCCGTATATTAGGGTGAAACGTGGCGGATCAGTTGGGTTTGTTCTCACAGAAAAGGAAACTATCAATAATGGAAACTCGCCTACGAGAAATCAGATTCTTGGCAGAAAAGACACTGGCAACAGCTCCAAATACAGTTTCAGCACTGAGTATACGTACGTTTAATTTAAATAAACCGTTGTTATTTCTTGAGATAATTCAGAATATAATATTTCTTAAGAGTAACTTGTAAATTGGAAAATTTTCAGGTCAGAATTAAAAGAAGTTTACGAACAATTTAACCAATGGCTGAATGATCCCATAGTTGACAATGGAAATGAAAATAAGAATCGGGAGTTAGACTCCAGAGATTTAGCTGTCATAAGGTGAATATGTATTTTGATTACTATTAGTAACACCAGCGATGAAATTTGTGCAGCCCCGGATCTGAAGGGGGGGGGGCAAGCCGGGGCCTATGCCCTGGGCGGCAAGTTCATAGGGCGGCAAGTTCATAAGGCGGCAAATTCAAACCTTGATTTAACTTTGATCATTGGGACGCTTAGTCAGTAGAAAGTGAAACTCTTGATACATGTACGTTTTACAGACGACCATTGATTGGACATTTAATGGCTGAAATGAAGGTAAAAAGATATTCAAGTGGGCAGAGGCGGCATTATTAATATTTAGCCCCACCTAAAAATAATTGAAGATCTAGGGCTGCACCTGTGACACCACAAAGTCATGTTCTAAACGTTTTAAAGATATATTTATTTAAAACTGCTTAGCACTAATAGCACTGTAAAAATTGGTAGCACTATTTCCAGTAAAATTGTTCTAATCACTTAAAAAAATCTCTCTTTATCAGTGAAGAAAAACACTAAGAGCGAACGTATCTGACAGAATTTGATATTAAAGACAGAACTTGTTATTTAGATGTAATGTTTTAAAAGTTTTGTGATATCAACTAAACAACACTCGTCCAGCGTGGTAAACTGTGGCTTAAATGCTTCGCGCTAAGGCTCATATATTACTCTGAAGACCTGGACACGGGTCACCTAGCCTTGTCCCGGGTGATATAAATGATGGTGATGATATCGAAGAAAAATAAACTGTATATAATCCTCTCTTTACCACCAGATTCGCAGGTTCCCTATTAAAGCGTACTTTGAGTGAATCCATGGCAAGTGGTGCGCCGCCAGCGTCAGCAGAAGCAGCTGAGTTATATGGCAGGGAGCCACGTGACCGCATCGGGCCGCGCCGTCTCGCTCTCGCAGCTCGCTCCCTCTCACTCGAACTCGCCCGGCAGCGCCATCGCCTTGCTGCTCACCTGGTACGTTGGTTGAAATAAACCTTAAAATTAACCCTTAAATTATGGAGTTCTAAGTGCCAACTTTACCTACATTCTTTATCTATACATATAAATAAAATTGAAGTGTCTGTTTGTAATATCAAAATAACATTTTTTTACCAAATGCAT
>DWNE01006715.1:0-12841 GCA_018249875.1 Cecropterus toxeus
GTAACCTTATTGCATATCCGTAAGCACCAAATGGCTAACTTCTACGGTTTAGGCTTTGGGTACCCCTGCATCATCAGCGTTGAGGAGTTGAAGGTCAAAATTTTCATCATATATTTTTGCTTGGTAACCTTATTACATATCCATAAGCACCAAACGGCTAACTTCTCACAATCACTTATCACAATATTTCGTATTTCATACCTAATGTTGATTCCAAGTTTCATGAAAATCGGATCAGTAGAAGCTGAGTTATTTGTCCATTTGTCGAGGAAATCCTTTATGCAAATTTCAGACTTATACGTTTTTCTCATGGACGCCCCTGTGAGAACTAAACCAAATTAAAATGGGACCCTACGACAAGCAGCAACTTTCAAATAAAAAAAAAATGACAAAATCGGTCCACTCTAACCATCCATTTCGATGTATCAATCATTAAAAAAAAATACAGACGAATTAAGAACCTTCTCTTTTTTAGAAGACGGTTAACAACACCAACCCTTATACAGGCTCACTGGCAGCGCGTTGTTGGCGAAAGCCGATTACAAAGCCATTTGTACTAGTTCTTTTCCGTCGTGTCCCGTGATGTTTATTCTTTTAGTGGCATTCCCGGAGCGATCTGGCGTAGTTATTCCCTCTATTTTTACTCGACTGCGTCTAAAGGAGGGCACTTTTTCGAGCGTTTATATGTATGCCCGTTTCTTTGACATGCTCTACAGCTTAAACTAATCGACAGACTTGACTAGAAATTAACTAGAAATGGAAAAAATAAGTAGTAGAACAATGCAAAAAAAAAACAAAAATAATATGCAATGTATCACTTATAGTATAATATTTCTATGTTAGTATGTATAATACGTTACTGGTCCTAGTCTTAGATTCCTAGCTTAGACTGAATTCCTACACGAAATATTATAACTTGTTGGGGAACATGACGTAACTCACATTTAATTTTTCATTATGTCCGGTATGGTGACCGCTCGGCCACGCGGGTCGCCATTTGTGTAAAGACAATAGTTTTAAACTATATTTATAACTTATGCTACGATTTTGTCTCTTTGTCTGTTACGACCAAAAATGGATATTACGCATTCTGAATACTTTTTCTCATTAGCTTTAAGGGTTCATGTATTCAATTATCATTGAACTAACTTACCTGAGAGTTCTATTATGTTCTCAAAGGAACGTAAAGTGCATCAATTGCACAATTTAAACGCTTCACACACTGAGAGCAGTTTCATGGCAGCGGGATCGCAATGTGAAGATGTTAACGGTGACTTTACATAAAAGTTGCTCTCCGCTGCCGGCAAGCTGATTACAAAGCTCCGTTGCTTCTTTTGTCGTCTCACGTATTGCACTGTTGCAGCAACACTGCCATCTGCTGCGACCTAATTTCCTTTACTGCTTTTTGTTAATGTATTTTACTAAGCTGTGAATTTCATTTATACAATGTTCTTCGGCATTGGAATGTTTCGTTATTTATTTTATTGCAAACCTTAGCATTGATATATTAAATAAGTTAAATCAGTTTATAGTTAGGTCGATCGCCATAGTCATCAATCAGTTAAAATGATTTTGATAAGGTATGATAGTAACGTATTTTTCATCGAGCAACTAAAAAAACGATGTAAATGGTATTATACGAGTGAATTTGAAAGATATATCAATAATTGTAATGTTTTTTTTTACATCTTACTTTTTATACGTAGAATTCTATAATAATTGTTATACATTCCCTTCGACGAGGGTACCACAGACCTTTATAAAGTCGAAAATATAAACATCTACACCTAAAGTTTAAAAATCATTGAGGTATGTAGCTAGCCGGGACTTGAACTTAAGACGTTCAGGGTGTCAGGCTGAATTTGGACAGTATACTTGTAATTCTATCAAATACTACAAAATATAACGAAGTTGTAATTGTCATTGTTCTGTAATTTCGGTTGAAATGCTTATGTGTTAGTCTCGATGTAGCACTTATGCTACACAATCTCTAGTAGACTAGTCGCAAGAAAATTCGAACAGCTGTGTGTTGGCTCCTCTCCAAAATGCTTCCGCCGTCTCTTATTAAAGCTCTAGAGGATACGGCGTCCTCGCGGTATGTCTCCTCCGCCATTGTAGTGCGTAACGAATTGCCTATTACCGCGTTAAGAGATCCTCCATAATATTGTACTGACAGGATAATTGGCGGACTATTTGGGGAATAAATATGCTGAACGGGCTCGTTGCCAAGTAACGAAGTTAAAGATATTGCTTTTATGGCAAAAATATACACCGAATTGTGAATGTATAAAAATACTTTTTATAATAAGAAAAATATCTTTTACGTATAATTTTCATGAATTTTTTTCTAATTCGAATATAGTTTAATAAATAAGTAACTTATTTAAAGTGTATTTATCTCTATTTTTTTGTTTCAGTGTTATTAAATTTTACACTTTATTATGTTTATTTTTACATCGTACATAAATGACCTATTAACGTAAACAAACAGTTAATGAATATTTATGGAAAACTAAATCAAACTATTAGAAAACCTATAGTACCATGCTCAAGTGTGTTTCTTTATAGGCAATAGAAATAAAAACATTTATTATGTTATCTTTGTCTCTTTCGCTATATAACGTCAACCAGACTCTAGGTCTCAGTGAAGAGAAGAGTAATTAAAAATTTTGCTTTCTAAACGTTTAGAGTAACCTCTTTATAAAATAGTTTTAATGAGTGTAATATAGTGTGAGGGGTTTAATTATATATTCCGCTTAACGCATTAGTTTCATGCGGTAAGCGCGTGCGGCACCGCGGACGGCAACATACGCGGCTACCGTATTATTGGGTTCAGTGAGCTTGAGGTAACCTAAAATATTTTAATTCGGTTTGCGGTTATGATTATATTAATTACTAACTTTCCATATATCACTTAAAAAGATTATGTTTAATACATTCATCGACCTTGTGAGGTCCACTGCTGAATGTGTACCTTTTTACGCTACGTGTAGAACGTGGATTTTAGCCACTAGTCACCGCGCCTGGCATACGCGTTAGTGATCCGTGTTGATTCACCGGAACACGAAGACGTTAAAAGTTTTCCTTGACGTCTGTTTATGATATCGTGACATATGTTTTATTCAGATTTTTCACACTCTTAGTTTAAAAGTGAGAGGGGGGGGGGGGCACACATTTTATAGCTTTGGAAGGGCTTGACTCTCTAACAATTGACTTGAACAATTGATTGAACTCTTTAGTCTTAATAATTTTCGAATAACGTGGCTGTGATATACGGACAGACAGACAGACACGACGATTTTTGCTACGTAACTCTAAAAATGTTGTAGTAAGTTTTACCGATCGTGCTGTCTATTATTTTTATAATAATGTGCAAGTTCAGTGTTCCATGAAGTTACAGTGTTACTTCGATAATCCGTGCACTTCGTTATCTATCTGGTGTACAACGTGATGGACATTGAAGTTATCTGCTCATTTGTATCGTGGTCGGTTTGGCAACGCAATCAACTGCGCTAATTCAGGGCACTCTAAATATAATTAATTATATCATGTTTTGTATACCTAAGTTTTTACGATACATCTTCTATATAATATTGTAAATTATTTCACATAACCAAACTCATTATATTAATCACAGGCTAAATCAATATAAAGCAATTGAAATCGCGTTGCTGTTAAATAATTCGATTCATAAGCGGCTAAAACCTAAGAATTTATAAATGAAATCCATCAGATTGGACAGTATTGGATGGATGAAATAATGCTATAATTATGAAATGTATGATCTGAACATATCTTTTACCTTAACACGAAAATCACAACTTGTGAAAATTCGCTCTACGAGAATGTCAAGTTTATTTTAGAGCCTAACTTCGGGCAGAATTTATTCAAATTATGGCGGTGGCTTGATACCTATAATTCGTTTTTTTCGATCTTGAAAAGTCTGAAAATAAAAATAGTACAAATAACCCAATGTATTCAACGTAACGTGTGCAGGTTCAAAGTTGCTGCCGCCTCATTAGCTGTGCCGCGTCGCGGTCGATGCGGCAACGCAATCACCTTGTCAATCGCTTCCGCAAGCTATAGGTAAAGACAAACTGGATGTAAAAGTTGAAGTGTGTAGTTACTGTTGGCTCTACTGACCTTTAAAACTTCATAGAATTTTTGCCCCAAGACTGAGCTTATATGTGACAAGAACACTAGGTACGGGCTGGAAAGGAGGGATGATTTTAGGCGCCATTGCTGGATTCCTAGTATTTTCACCTACGCTAGAAGAGGTAAAGGTTGCAGACCATGATGTTTCAAAAGCAGTTCGTAAGGATTTATTAAAATTCCTTCGCAGCGTTTGTCGTATTGACAGTCTTAAATGTATATGTTAACAGCTAGCTAGATTTAAGCTTGCGGTAAGGTATACGAGATTTCCAACGAAATTCTCTTAAATAGCAAAGTATCTACGGCTATTCTCAAGTAGAATTATAATTTTATAAAAAAAATATCACAGTTTTGCATGGGAGTTAGTGTCTGTTGCCCACCGGATAAATTGCATGCTTATTTCGAAGCTTCATTTTTATTACAAAACTTATGTGTAGTTACCTTCACACTGCTACCAACAGCGGATTTCATTTGTTTTGTAATATAACACTAGCTAACGAGCATGTTAACCACACATTGACACTGCTTCTTATAAACATCTATAATAAACCCTAGGTAATAGATACAGCCCTGTCTGAGGTCCGCCGCAGTCGTATCCCTGAGAAATGAATTGGAACACCTTCACCTATCGGGGTAGAATAGATTATCGTATAAATATACCTTGAATAAATGGTTTAAGGTGTGAGCATCTGAATGTCAAAATGAGCAAACGACGTTAGCAGTAACAAACAATAATAAATATATCACGAATATATCCATATTAGATTCAATGTAATTAAAAAATAAATGTAATGACCTGATAAGAGCGTGGTTATTGTGGTAGTGCAATCAGCTGGTTGGTGGCGGCGGCTGGTCGGGCGGCTCCCGCGCGCCCTGTCACCACAAATGTTACGCTTCATTAGGATCACTGTCAAATAACGAGTATTTAAAACTTTTACTCACTGTGTTATTTAAAATTTGATGATCGTAATAAGGATAGATATTATAATTTGCTTCACGAGTTCGCAGCTGAACTTCAACCTCCCTGGATAGTAGAGTATAGTGTTACTGGAGTTAGTGCATGCAGTATAATAGACCGCGGTATATGGATAATAATTGCAGTGAGACGTTGCTCAATACTTCAATTTAATATTTAACGTGTCTTGTCGAGCAGAAATTTTAGAATTTTGCATGTACCGTGTCCAATCGCGACGCTACCGCGTTTTAATTAATTGGATGAATTAAAGTAGATATCAATTATGTAAGATGGGTTATGTTAATGTGATATTTTTGTAGAACACCTTAATTTAGTAGTTTTAGTAGAAATGGTAGTAATAGTTTAGTAGCATAGCCTAGCCTGAAACATAGCTACCTTGCGCACCTCTAATAGAAAAACACACACATAGGGTGCACTCGAAACACACACCGGGAATTGAATTCAAAACCCGCTGTTAAATCGATCCGATGTCCGCTCGGCCACGCAGGTCTTCAAACCGTTCAAAATATAATCCATGAGCGGCGAGGGCCGTTTCACAGGAAATGAATCGGAATACCCCATTTGTTTGCTAATATCACATAACAAAAAATATTTCAGACAAAACATCTTCCCGCGGGACTCCACGATAAGATTACGTAATAGGGAACACCATCCTATTTCAACAAGGGCTCAGGAACACGTCCAATCAATGGTTGCGGGTTTATGGCCATCAGAGGTCGCATTGATTTTTATAACCGACTTATCCCGTCGACTGTATACGAGTAACTGTTTCTGTGGATAGGATTCTGTATTTTATACTTTGTTATATTCATTTTCAGGAACCCTCCTCTATGTTATTAATGATGTTTTTCTGTGTATTTATATAAAAAGTTTTTGGTTTTATGCTATAATACATTACTTTTTTAAGCGTAATAGCAGTCACTAAAACTAAATGAAAAGTAGAGTAGTATCTGGACAGCTGAGTCTTATTCGACAAGCAATAGTCACGTTTTAATAATTATTATAATATTAGTAGCTAACAGTTATTTTGGTACATAATTTTCCAGCATTTGTGCGTCCGTACTATTCTAATCAACTAAACATTGATATCTATTATGCCTTATTATGAAAATATTATATTTTTTAAGTAATTAGTTGTTTTTAATTGTATTTCTATTACAACTACATAGATTTAAACTTAGTCATTTTCCGGCCCGCTTTCCGATCCAGCCCGCCTGCTACAGTAATTTACTACGATAAATAGTATACTATGTGTAAACCAAGTATGTTTGTGCTAAATTTCAGCGAAATCCGTCAAGTAGTTTTTGCGTGAAAAAGTAAAAACATACATCCTCACAAACTTTCGCCTATATAACATTATATAGTACCATAAGACTAACATAACAACCAAGAGGCTACACTTAAGAATTATTTCCCTTTTTAGCATTTAGCATATGAGCATAATGAACCCTCATATGCGCTGGCATTGTTACACGACACGCATTGTTATCCGGACGAATACAAATCCTGCACATTTGACGCCTGTCAGAATACAAATCGGTGGAACGCGTTTCATTGCGCGTTAAATTCCTATTGCCATCTAGTCCGCCGGGCGTGCCGTAAATCACCGCACAATGCATGGCGCGCACGCTACAGGACGATGTTTAGTATTTATTCGTAATGTCACGTATCAGGATATATCATATTCTTTACGCACGTTAGATCTTGAGACCATTATTGTAAGAAGTAAAGTATATAAAGTCTTATTGGATGCAAGGTTTTGCCCGCAAATTCGTTTGATTTCTCTATGGTATAGAAAATATTTTCGGTGTCGTTTTAATAACGCTTATAAATAATGACATTATATTTTTCTCTTATATAAAAAGTGCATAAGTGAAACTTCTGTAGTGTAAGCCTGTATTTCTTGCTAGACTTAATTATGTTTGGAATCAGATTACCGTAAATTTTCAAAGATTGAAATGTCTCTAATCTTTTTATTGGCAGACTTCTAAAAAAAAGTTATATGAGCCAGATAAAACTTTTTTCAGTTCACTTGCACAGGAAGTCCTATTTTCTAGAAATTTTAATATTACAAATAGTCGATTTCTGTTTTCATTTGATAGGGTATTTCATTACGAACATTTCTTTTTAGGAAATTGTTATGGTCTGATAATTAACTCTTTGGGTTATGGGGTGAAAACCACCATCACTCTCGCTGATATTTACATAATTTGGGATAACTCGGCGTTTGCCGAACCGATACTTACTTGTAAAACTTGGAATGAACATTGAGAACCTAGGAGAAAATGATTGAAAGAAAAATGTGTACCCTTAACGTGCAAGTTGCATATTACTTAAAAGATAAGAAAGCGACGGGTACTCAATATATGTATAATGAAAATAACGTCATCTTCGGTACCTCGCGCTAAGTTGGACTAACACCGAAACCCGCTTAGTTTTGTTCGATATTTAAAAGTTCTGACAATGTATGACAGGCGGCGCGAAAATAATGAAATGCATGTATCGCCACGTAAACAATCCCGTTTACCCACGACTATAGATGTTTCACGTCAATAATCATCATCATAATTAAAGTAATATAATTATGTTAAAGTTACAATATGTGATAATAAAGTGTTCCTACTTACTATACAATGTATCCAATTTATCCGATGAACGGAACTAGTGAACTAAAACTCCTTTACTTTTTGTGAAAGGGTAAAAAAAAAACACTAGCAACGCTTTTTGTTCCGGCTCTAATGCGATTAATCTATCTCATTGCCGGCGCTCTGTTCCGGGACTGTTTCACTTCTCAACTTCATTTACTTTCAGTACTTAATTTACAAAAGAAAAGGAAGGTTGTCTCGAAAATCGATTCTATGTATATTGGTGTAAGATGAGTTTCGGAGTGGTTTTAAAATAATGAAATTAAATAGCTTCAAAGGTCGATTTGAATTTTGTAGCCTAAATAAACTCGCAATGTTTATTTGAAGATAAAAAGTAAATGTAATGAGCGGGTTTAAAAATATTGTAATGAGTAATGACGGTAACAGTAGCAGCACTTGAACGATAGTAGAATCAGTGTGGTACGACCATTAAGATACCACCGTTATTGTTATTTCTTGTAGGTGACTTACATAATATAATTATATGAGGTAACCATCTCGTGTCAAAGCATCTGCAATCCACCGTGGTGAAACTACTGTAATACACGGAGAAAGTTACAGTAAAAACATTACGAGTGTGCACTTAATAATATGTATTTTTGGTGAAATCACTAATGATAAGATTTCTACCTGAGGCCGATAACAATATTAGATAACATCACAAAATTAATTAGCTTTGAGATACAAAGATATTCTGTTCTCACAAAATATATTAAGTATTATTGCGTAGGTATAGACTCAATCGTTACTGCGAGATAAATGGAGAGCCCGCCATTTTAGCGAGCTGTGATGTGAAAATTAATGTAGGGGAAAGATCTGATAGCGATACAGAGTAACTATACCACAGACAAGGTACACATAGACTCCTAATGATTAGTGTACTAGCTGCGAAATATTTTTACTTTTCTTATTCTTTAATGTTATTTTATTGGTTTAATCGACCAATAAAATAACATTAAGTTTTATTTACTCTGACATCTAGTTGATTAATATATATTACTAGATTATTCTCTCTCCTCCACCTGTTTTGGTCACGTTTACTACGATAATGTGTATCCCATGTGTTAATCCACGTCATAAACTATCAATGCGCCAAATTTTAGCGAAATCTGACTAGTAGTTTTTGCGTGAAAGAGTAACTGACACAGGTACATCCACACAATCTTGCATAGTTATAATATTTAAAAGATTATGTAACGTGTACCATGAATATACAATGTTTATATCATAATACGCAAGATGTATTTCCCAGATTCACACAGTTCGAAATAGCTCCAACAGTATCCTGAACACAAAAATTAGTAAAAGACACAAAAATTTGTAGATTGTAACTATATGGGCCAATGCAGAGTCATTTACAAGGTACATTGGACATAATAAGTTCAGTTACATGAAAGAAAATAATAACTCAAATTCTTGCCTATTTGCTTTTCTTTTATTCATAATATTTTCTATTAGGAGTCTAGTCGCAACATGGTCTGTGAGCGTGCTTTTGTACTGGGCTTTATTTGGGTTACAAATGATAAGGCTGAGAGTTCTATAGCTATATTGGTATGTAGTTAATTAAAGGTTTGATCACGTTAAGATAAAAATAATATTAAAGAGGATTACGATAATATATTTAAAAATGCAAGGCAATATTTTATTTATACTCAGTAACTTAAAATGTATACGAGTAAAGTGTAAGTTACAGGTTTGCTACCTCAAACTATCTGAAGAAAAAGTTAAGAAACTCATCGCATTATAGCATCATCAAATCCGATCTTTATTTTGATATTGGCATCCGCTAATATGATCAAATATCAGATTATCGAGAGAGTAAGTGGTTGGCAATCCGACTTCGCCTGAATATGCATGTTCTTTGTATGTGATGATCAACGCCATAGTCTTTCCCTATTTAAAAGATTGTTATCAACTCGTTTATCTCACCCACGTACATCTGTATATCTCTCTCCAAAATCCTACTCGTACAACGCCATATTTTTTCATTAAATTATTTTCGATAATGTTGCTCCGTTGTTAAATTAGCCTTGTCCATACCTCGTGCTAAATTGCTTGATTCATTTGAAATCCAAGTGTTGAAATTTCCTTACCTTGTACCTTGTACTTGTACCTCTCATTGTTTATACGTGTCTCATAATTATTGTTATCTATCATTTTATCCCTCCTGGTGTTCTATCATTTCATATTTATTTCTATTTCTGTGTTTTCTATTGTTTTTATTTCCGTCGTTCTTTGTCACTGTTTTATCATTTTCCACTTTACTGAACCTATTCTATATAATATATTTCAATTCTAACTTCAAATACACTTCTCTCTTTTTTTTTCTTGTCTTCCTTACTTATGTATCCGTAGTATGACAAGAAAACATCGCTGCTTAGAATAAGCCGGCCTATTCTATACGGATGATCTACATTGTATGAGATTGTTGTGGTGTTGTAGTGTACAATAAATAATATTCCATTCTACTATATCTATCACCAATTTTAAGACCCTGTGCCTGTATTTATGTTTCTTCAAGGATATTTACAAAGTTAAAATGCTTATATTGTCGTTAAATGTATATCCATGTAATAATTATAATGAAGTTATAAGTTAGATTTTAACGATTCAAATCATCTTCGGTATTTTCCACATACAGTAAAAGAGAAAATATTTAAATTATAATATTACAAAGATATCGTTCAAGTACGAGTCGGGCTCGAGCATGAAATATTCCATACCATTATCTATAAAAACTGAAAAAACATGTTTGTTTGCCTCCCTTGAATATTTATTTTATTCTGTTTTTAGAAGTTGTTGTTACAGTGGCGTCAGATATACATCATCTATAGAAATACCAACTGTGTACCTATCACGGTTCATGAGTTACAGCCTGGTGACAGACAATCGGATAGACGGACAGACGAATAGATGGTTCCGTTTTTACCCGTTGGGTACTGAATCCTAAGAATAATTATAAAAGTATTTGGGAGTACAATCTCTAAAACAAAAAAAATATAATTTAACCTTAGGAAATATAATACATAGCTGTAAATAGCAGTTACTAATATTTTTCGTAGTAACAATGATCTCTGGGTGAAATGTTATTATTCCTTATACATAGGTATAATAATTTAGTGTTACCTAATAATAAAGTTCCAAAGTCGATTCACGCTATCGGTATAAAGTTAGTCGTTGAATAGAAGCGAGGGTAGTTGCCACCCCCACTATCGTGTCTCGCATGACTGCGTCCTGGGCAGCTTCGCTAGTTTTTGTTCGCCAATTTTAGATAGCGATATTACATCTAGTAATTTGAAGGTATAATTTAGCAGCGAAGGTATTTGATTACCCTTCGTGAATTTCGCTCGCAATTTATATCATTGCTTTAAGATAGGTCTTACATCTTATTGATTTTATATAACACTAGGATGAAACTTGGTAAAATTAATGCTTGAGCCAGTTTGAAGGTAGTAAATTTACAATAAGTTAATGTGAAAAGTGATTTAGTGATGAAAAATATAGTAGAGGTCGGAGTACTAGAAAGTTGGAAGATGAATCAAGAGTTCTCGCTAACGCCGTATCTCTTTACACATGAGTGGCTACTGCTTTGGATCGCGTAGTTTTTCAAAAGATTATTCAGCATTACCGCTGGTGATAGCAAGATTTGGGTTATCTGTACATTTCCTAAACCGAATTTACTTTCTCTTTTGTGTATAATATAGTTATCAAGTTTTATTAATATACAGCATATGTAGCGCTATGAAGACACCCGTTAAATAGTACAGGACATTGTTACCGACGGACGTCTAAATTAAAGTTTGAATATCACTGACACCCTACCTGATGTTGAAGGAGGAATCTTTTGTAATTGCATTATCCCAAGGGTCCCAAGTTTTGTCTGCAACACATCTGTGACCGGTCTCCTAAACTTGTATCGCGTTAAATCCTTTTTGAAGTTGAATAAAGAGGTATAATGTACATGGGAGGCAATTATCGTTTTCTATTGAACAGATTGCTTGTTTACTATTGAATTTTCATAAAATATATTCATTTTCTAAAATATACCAGTAGATTGAAACGCCATGTGAAGTCAGCGAGCCCCCCATTGTCCGGGCGCGGCGGCGCGCGAACGCGATAGTTTCCGCCGATCGTCGGTCACGCCGTGATTTATAAGTCTGACGCAGTCATAAAGACGTTTTTTCTGCTTTTGATTTATACGACGAAATATGTCGTCGGTTAATGCAGACAAAAATATGTTTTCATTGGTATATATCATACAAACATATGCATGACGACGAATTGAATAGAACCAGTGGCGTACAGTGGGCTTCTGGCGCCCGGGGCCGAATTTTAATTCGCCGCCGAATTTAGGAAAAAAGAACGAAATCTAAATTGAAGTCCAAAATGTCCCCAAATCTAAATAGTCTTTTACACCTATGTCTCTGCAATTTGACGAACAAAAAACGTCAAATTCAAGAAGCGATGTCTAAATATTATTTCGCGTTTTAGAGCTCCATTCCGATTTCGAGGTTTTTTTAATAAATACTATCGGTTATACATAACGAAGATGGAAAATGTCATGGCCCTCACGCTAAGCTACTGGAACTAACGTCGACTCTATCCACTAGATACCTTACTAAATGCTTGAGGTGAAATCCTTGTAAATTCTACTAGTATGAGTTTGCAGATTAAGATAGAACAACAAAAAAATAAAAGTTAAAATTTAAACAGTTATAAGACGTTGTCATGGTTATTGATCAACGAATATCAGCAAATGATATACATTAACACAACACACGTTCATAAAATAGCTCACACAATCTATACATATAAATAAAATTTGTATGTTGTATGTTTGTAATATCAAAATAACATTTTTTTACCAAATGCATATAAATATATATACTGATAACAAAAAACCATTTAAAAAAAATTGTCTGTTTGTCTTTGACGACCCGCGTGGTCGAGCGGACACCATACCGGTCTAACGCGCAGTGATTCCCTGGTTGGATTCCCGGCCAGACAGAAATATGAATGATGAGTTTGGATTTCTGTTCTGGGTCTGGGTGTTTGTGTATTCGTGTTT
>DWNE01006716.1:0-12840 GCA_018249875.1 Cecropterus toxeus
CAGACAGACAAAAATTTTTTTAATTGGTTTTTTGTTATCAGTATCATGTATATATTTATATGCATTTGGTAAAAAAAAATTATTTTGATATTACAAACAGACACTTCAATTTTATTTATATGTATAGATAAAAAGACAGGCGGATAGAGATAATTTTAAGAAATATTTGAATTGAATTTTCTTGGGTGATTTCAAACGAACTACCTACGCATAAACTAACTAAAAATTGTGTGTTAGATTCTTAAACGAAACTAGTAATATTGATGCAAGTTCACCAATTTCTCCGCCATTTCTGGACCAATTTTCAAAATTCTTTTTTTATTTAAAAGGGTATACTCCTGAGGTGGTCCCATTTTCACCAAGCCAGGAAATCGAGGGCAACCCTCAAATTTTGTAGGCACTAACAATGTTTTATTGTAGGCACTAACAATGTTTTAAGTTTACAATTTTTGTAAGCGTTAGGAATGTATGTATGATAAGAATATTAGCACGAATGCGAGAATAAATATTGAGATAAGACAAGAACCTTAATGGTATAAACCTATGAAATATAGTTGTATTCTCTTTTTATATTTAACTTTTGCTCGTAATAAACGTTAAACCCAGCTGCAATGTTAATTTGTTGGCACAATAAGAACAAATAGGTCGTGTGAATAAATAGGGAGATAAGATTCTCAATGGAATAAACCGATTAAATAAAATAGTATACCTAATCTTATTCTGCAGTTTTAGCTCAAAGAAAACGACATTTAATGTCCAAACCAGCTGAAAGGCAATGGTTTCTTGCCATCAACTAAACAACTACAAGTTGTACAAATTTGATTCACGTATTACATATGTGAATCAAATTTTATTAGGTCACGAGAGTCGAAGAGTGCGGGACAAAATATAAATCGTGCCAGATATTTTGTATGGAAGCGTAGGTACATAAACATATGCCAATTTTGGTTGTTGTTCAGGATTTTGTAGGCCGCTATTAAGTGTAACGGCTGCATAAATAAATGTTTATAGCAATGACCTCACAAATACCGATATATATATCTGCTGTCCATAAAATTTTGATCCCTGATACGGACCAATCGGTGGACATTTAGGCGTTTTAATCAATAAAACCTCATTAAAATAATATTATCAGATTTTTATCCTAAAAAAGTATAAAGGAGTTTAGTTATCTACTATCGTTAAAGTCGTTTAAACCCCAAATTCTTATTATCTGCTTAATGTTTAACTTTATTGTTGTAGGTAAAGAAGGAACCTATGCTATGGGACAAGATAGAGCAATTTTTAAATTTACTACCTGAACAATTTTCAAGTAAAGTTAAGCAAAGCAGGTATGTAAAAAATACGTGTTTTTTATTAATTCGTATTGTAATTTATCTTGACTTAATCGGATATATATTGCGCTTCCGAATTTTGGCAAGCACGTGAAGCTGTAAATATTAGAAAAAAATGATAGCAGCCGTTAAACCTCAGAGCTGAGAAAATTCCGACTCGAACTTGCTGTAAACTGAATTGTTCCTTTATAAGTCTACATAATACTGAAACAGGATGGTGATGTATGCTCTATATGTCTTAGCTTCTTAAAGAGATCTGTAAACTGAACTGAGGCATAAAAGGAAGGTGTATATTTATAACATGTATTAACAAAAATAATAATAAAAAACATTACCCTCCTTCTGACGCTGTAGGGTAATTAAGATCAAATATTATGGAAACTACAAACAGTTTTATTCCGCAGTGGGTATGCAAGATAGCTTTTTTCAATTTCATAGAAATTTTACAAATTCACGATTTATAGGCCTATACCAAATAGCACAAAAAATGTACTTTACTCGTCATAAATAGATCACTCTTGGCTCTTCAGTTTTTATCTTAGGTCATTTGCATTTACGTTAATTTATAATCAGATTAGTACTTTCTTAAAACTCATTTTTCTATACACTTGTAAACTATTTTAAAGGAGGATTTTGTTAAATTTTTAGATTTGCAAAAAGTTTTGGATCGGTAACAAAATTAAGAATAGAGTTTGAGCGCCTCAAGTCACTATTATCCCAAAACGAGAGCCCAATAGTGTTTGCTCACAATGATTTGCTTCTAGGAAACGTGATCCACAATGAAGCGATTGGAACCGTGTCTTTTATTGATTATGAATACGCTGCCTATAATTACCAGGCTTACGATATAGCAAATCACTTTAACGAATTTGTCGGTAAGAATTTTATGCAGTTTTTATACAAATTATGTAGCAAATTTTAAGTAATTATAACTTGCTTAAGTAAGATTTCAATCTTACATGCTAGTATTTCAAGATGGTTAAGTTTCGTGGACGTGATTTGAAGGCTGTGGTAAAGATGAAATTACCTTTACGAAGCTGTTCAATTTAATGCTTAAGGTTCCGCAACCAATCTGTTGCCGATTTTAAATAGCCATCTATACCAAACTTATGTCAATGAGCTTTTCAATCACTCTCTATCAGATGACCTATAGTGCTATGTACTATTTCTATATTAAAAAAATGTTTTCAGCTCTCTTTCTCTTGTTATTGGTTAAGTTTAAAACATATAAAATGCCAGAGTTTTGGATTTAATTTTTTATTGAGATAAGTTGTACATATTGTTCAGTAATTGTAATTTCTTCTCAGGTTTGACGATTGATGATATAGATTATGGTAGATATCCTGATAAGGAATTTCAGATGGCTTGGATTCAGACATATCTGTCAGAATATTTGGAAGTCGATGAGCCATCTCTTATAAACATGGAGAAAGTTTATAAAGAAGTTCAGCAGATGGCATTGGCATCTCATTTTTTATGGGGCATTTGGTCACTTGTGCAGTATGAATTGTCAGATATCGATTTTGATTTTGGACGGTAAGTATCTAAATTTCACTTTTTTCCCAACAGATTTTTGAACCATTTTTGGCAGAACACTTGCTGAGTTTATTTCATAATATTTTATGACAAAAATAATCAACAATCATTCATCTACTTATAAATATATATTATATTCAATTTCTTTTTCTGTTTTAGATATGCTGAGATACGAATAAATAAATATTTTGAAGAAAAGGATAAAGTATTCAAGGAATTAATCTGATAATGGGTTTTCATGTTTTCTGTATCCCCTTGTTAATACATATGTATGTAAAGAGTAACAAATAAAATATTTAATGGAATTATGTGTTGTTGCTTTATTACTGAATGTCAGAATGAAATACAAGTAAATATTACTTATATTGAAGTGATTGCACTCAATTTTGTTAAAACTGTTTTACAAAATTTCCAGTATGTATTTTATGATAACTGATAATAATGCGTAGAACTGTTTAGTAATACCACCAGGTTATATATTATTAAGTTATTAAGTCAACGGCATCCCGATTTTGTAATGTTGATAAAATTACATTGGTTCATTTGCATTACCCTCAGCTCCATCTGTTATCTATATAACCATTGTTAGTGTTCGATTAATTGTTTGTAATATTAAATGAAATATCTAGTGTCCGACCGAAGCTTCGGCTTCGGCCATTTTCTGTCAAAAATAATTTTCTATAGATATATATTTTTTTTTCAATTTACTTTAACGTTGACTGTACAAATGGTGCCTTCCAACGTGACCGTATTTTATTTTACGTTTGTATAATCAGGACAATAGGATGTGTAAGGAATTAACAAAGAATAGTTATAATTCGTTTACTAAGCTATTAAAATGCACAATTAACATTAGAATGGTTCAACCATTTATTTTAAATGTACAAGATAGGCCAAAGGAACCTCGTAGCAGTTACAACATAAAATTAGTGATACAATTAATGTAAAGACAAACCAGTGCATGGTTTAACATGAAGCTCGGTATACACTGCCAACTGGCATAATCATTTCTGCTCAACATCATTTGCTATTTAGAAATATTTTTTCAGATTAAAATCAACACATAGATGGAATGTTCCCTTAAAAGCCAAATAAATATAAATGAACATATCATGTTACCAATAAATTTTAATACTAAATTATGTATAATCAAATGTGGTATCTTTGCTTTCCTTTAAGTTTCAAAGGCACTCAAAAACATACATTATAAGGAACCCATAAACAAACTAAAATTGATTATACAAATATTGTAAACAAATGGTTATCTTTAAAACTGCATAGTTTACATTCTAAATATTGTTATTTGAATCTAGAAAAATCTGTCTCCAGTGCTTCACTTTTTTTTTTAAAGTGGGCGGTTCCCCGGCAACCGTAGCACAAATTGAATATGTTAATTAAAATTATAGTTCAAAGTTACCTCCATTTGACTGTATGATTACTTGTAAGATACTTTACAAATCAATGCCTCGTCATTTTCATCCAGTACTGTTTTACAGTACTGAATGAAAATGACGAGTCATAATGAAGACTACAATATAATATAGTCTTTATTATGATATAACAGAGATTCATCATGTAAAACAATTACATTCCCATTAAGAACGCTTCACACATTCGCCGAGATATCGTGCAAGTTTTCTAATATTGTGGAAATTACCTGTATTTTTTGTATCGTCGCGATGTCTCGGGTATTTCTCATTATTTTACAACTATTGTCAAAGAATTTTAAGATGCTTGTAGGTACATGTATACACGCTATTCTATGTGTATACGTAGGTGCTTGTATACACATAGAATAGCAAGTTTCGTATTCGGATTTTTGTTTTGTAATACAAATGCTTCAGGAGTGTTTCTCTGTCTATTATGATCAATCAAGGCAATTCGATATATAGGGAGACCAATTTGTTAGGTTTAGTTACGGGCGGTCTTGTCCGACATATTAAATAAGAAAAAAGTAACGGCAAATGTATGAACCTTTATTTGTAGCGTTTTTTGACGATATCTATATCAGTTTTGCAGATGTATAAAGAACAACTCAAGCGTACGACATTAGAACTCCATCTAGGTATGTTTTTAATCTACGGACAACGCACGATTTCATAGTCAAAATAAGAGACAATCCAACTCTTTTATCCTGAATCAACTAAAGTCAGCGTGAGATCTAAACCTAAACATTATTGTATATAAATTTTAAATAAACATTTAGTTACGTATTATGCTGCAATGTTGCTTAGTAATATTAATGAAACACAACACTATTGCAAAAACAAACTAGCTAGAAACTTCAAAAGCTGCGTTGCCTACGTGCAATTCAATTAATGTAATTTTATACACTCTAGTATATTTTATTTACACAAAATGAATAGACATTATATAAATAAAGTTAGACAATATCACAATTATCTAGCAATTTGTGTAAAATATTTTGACTTCATTTAATTTTTCTAATTTCACTAGATGGAATATTGACTAACATTTTGAAGTATATGGGGATAGCAGAAGTGTTTTTTTGTTGTTCAAATTATATCAACAGGGCTAGAAGTTTTACAGCTGTTGGTTCCATATCTAATACTGCTACCATCTGATCATATTTTATTTCAATTTTTTATAATCTCTGCAATATTAAATCAACTTCAAAGGCAAACATATATTTAAAAGCATTTTAATGTTGTTTTTATATACCGAGTATATAAATTTATGTATCGTTTTAACTCAAATTAATAGCTAAAACGTTTATTTAAAATTAACGAGTGATTAAACACTTTATTCTATGAATGTTCACACAAATGCTCAAAAAATTAACTATTTTATGTTGAATGAGTAATACTACGTGAAGACTGATAATAGTCGGAATTTTTATAAATGAATATTTTATTTATTAAATAGCTTATTTTGCCCAATTTGCCTATTTGTCACTATAAAGAAACTATGCTAAAGTAAGAATAATTAAGCTCATCTATTTTATTTGCATCGAGATTTAATTAAATTCTATTACATTGTGAAGATGTATACATAGATACATCAAATGCATGAAATATAAAAAAAAATAACATATAAATCATATTTGCTAATACTCCTCGAGGTAATGGATAAACATAAGAAATGCTCTACCAATTTTGTAAAAAAACATTTCTTTACCGACTGCTGTGAAACATAAATAATTATAACACGAAACATGATCGATCATTAAACAGAAACAAAAATAAAACATTTACTATATTCCATCAGAGCAGTGGTGTCGTGGGCGTTTATTATGAGGCAACTCGTTAGGACTCAATTAATATAATAATAATAATAGATAAGCGCAGTTACATAAAGTTATTATTGCTATCCTATAGTATCTGTACGCCAGAATATATGTATTATAGTATGTAGTATTGGAGTTGAAACACGCGTTGTGTGGTGATGTAGCCGCTGTTAGCAATTTGTAAACTCATTTTTAGCGACACAATTAATGTTTCTACTGTGCATCTCGTTCGAAGAATAGGCTCACAGAATCATTAACTTACGTGTTTTGTACATACGTTTTGTCCATATTCGTGTCTATTCTCCAAAAGCTTCAGTATTTATTCTATATTTCTACTGTACGCACATTTTCGTCAAAATAAAAATTAATAATAAACAATAATAGAAAATGATATTTGTACTAATTTTTGGACGAATAACGAAGGATGTTTTTTATTGCTTTTATTTTTAAAACAAGAATAAGTAGTTGAAAAAACCAAACTATAATCACCAGTAATATGCAAAAATGTTTACTCTTTGATTTTTTTTAAGTAAACCTGCTTTGTAATAAACAGGATATGGACGAAACGGACGAAATCGCCACACTTTATGATCGCTCGAAGCTTTGCATTGTGAGCAGTGCACATATTTCAGAACCTATTTTGAAGTGCTGGCTGGTTGTGATAACGCAAATTCAGGTGCTACTGCAGAGCGATTATAAAATACGGCGACTTATATAAACTGGGACAGATTTGAGTTGAATTATTAATTTAGAATTAGTTGTTGAGTTTATTCGACGTCCATCATATTGTCGTGGGGCGCTTCACTAGCTGGCGGGGCGGAGCCGTCGCCTGTGGGATTGGCCGGCGGGGGCGTTTTCTCTTTTGGCTTCGGTTTGTTCAAGATTGGGTTCACGATGGCCTCGAAGCTCTGCGTACAAAACAGACAATGATATGCCTTAATCCAATAGATAATAAAATGAATTACATGGCTCAGAGTACAAAAGCTGGCCTCTGCCATATGTCTATGCTTTGAATTTTTACCATTGTATGTTTTTTATACCGTTAGGTCATAATTCTTTGCATAAAGGTCGTCGTATAAAACCCACGCCGTGCTGGCAGTATGCTGAGACTCTAAAAGGTTTACATTAGATTGGTGCTGTATGCATCAGCGTAAATTTGAACAAAATTCGCAACTAGCGAAATTTCGAGACCTAATAAGATCGGACCCATACTTTTATTTGTTGCTACTTGCAATGCTAAGCGACAACAACCCTTGAGGCAAATGTTTCGTGGCACTTAGGTAAAGGCTCTCTGCCACCTTGGCACCAAAAATGAGTGTGCACGACAGTACCTGTCGCTCCTGGCGGCATTAGTGTCAGTGTGCACGACAGTACCTGTCGCTCCTGGCGGCATTAGTGTCAGTGTGCACGACAGTACCTGCCGCTCCTGGCGTATTTGGCGGCATTAGTGTCAGTGTACACGACAGTACCTGTCGCTCCTGGCGTATCTGGTGCGTGGTGTGCGGCGGCGGCTGGTGGCGCGGCGCGTGCGCGGCGGCCTGGCGCGCGCCCTCCAGCCAGTTCAGCGCGTTCTTCGCCGCCTCGCACACCTTCTGCATGTCCGCTTCCGAGAGGTGCGCGTACTTCGCGTCGCCCGCCCTGGCAACAACATTTATGGTTCAATATCATAATGTGCGATCGCTGTACAACACGCTTCTATTAATACTGGATTAAGAGCTAGTTACTTAACCTTAAGATACCAGTTATTCCTACAATAACCAGTCAATTTAAGAAATCTATATGAACACGAATTTTAAGTTACCATCGTTTTGAAATAAAATAAATAAGCTATTAAAATGTTACTCACGTTATTATGGCGAGAGTTAGTAAGGATGGATGGATGTTTGTTACTCTTTCACACAAGGATTACTGATTGGATTCGGATTAAATGTTAAGTACACTGATAGGTTAGCTTAGATCGTGTCAAATATTACGCAAGTGGTAAAACCATGGGATAAAGCTGGTTATTAATAAAAATATAAGTTACCAATACAAACATATGAGATAATTACCTATACAAATCAATTGCCTTATTAGTTAATTGAATAGCTAGAGCAAAATCATCTAACGCGCCGGGACGGAGCTCGAATTCTAGACGTCGCTGTTTGATGGGCTCGCCTTCTGTTCGGAGTTCAGTCAACTTGTCACTATAAACCTGAAAATCATTTTATTTTGAGCCGGTTAATATCAAGATTTGTAAAAATATAGGTGTTCTTAAAGGGATGAACCAACAACTTTTTTCGTTAAATAGGAGACATATCTTTGACTATGGTTAAAGAAAATCTGTTTAGCTATTTGAAAATTAGTCATAGTAGTGGAAATCGTGTATTGCTTTTAAGTTTTCCTCTTTCAAATGGTGATTTTGAAAGTGTGTAATTTTACAAAAAAAAAAAAATTAAGTGAAATTGCAACCGATATATTACCTGTCTGTTCTGATCTTCACCCTCATCATAAAGCCACTGTTCGAGAGCGTCCAATTGGTTAACGAGGCGGTTGCGTTGATCTTCAGCAACAAAGTCATGGAGAGATTCTCCTTCAGACAACTTGCCGCGCAATTCATACACGTATTCCTCGAGAGCATTACGTGCGTCCGCGCGTTCTTTTTCCTGTCGATCTTGAGCTTGCATTTTACCCTGAAGTGTACAAAGTCATACTAAAAATATCACGATAGTATATTCCTCAAAAAAAATTGTTAAAGATCAAAACAGTTATCATACCATATAGCAGGATATCATACTAGATGGAATGATATCTGAAGTAAATTCTATCTGAAGTTATAAAGGATTGATTATGAACTTGCGTTCACATGTAATGGCTCATTTTCATTAATAAATAGTACTATTTTTGTAGAAATAAGCAAACATTTCATATGAATTAGATATTGGTACCATAATAAAATACATTAATTAGTTTACAAGTAGGAATGAACTTACCTCTTGTTCCAAGTACGAATTAAGTTCATGCTGAGAATACCCGTGAGTTCTTGCGTCAATCGGTAATTCGACAGTTTTAACGATCACCTTCTTGGTTTTATCCTTAGACTTATCCTGTTTTTCATCAGACTTGTCCTGTAAAAAATGCGAGCCGTTCATACCATTTAAAATATAAAAGCCCCACCATTGCATCAGCTTGGAAATATTCTCGTTATTTATAAATATTTTAATAATAAGTATTGTAAATAAATGTCATATTTCCAAGTGATGCAATGACCCATTTGCACTACATTACAACCACCACAAGCTAAACAAAAGTAACTTACGGTACACGAACTTACATCATTGATTGCTGGCAGAACAAAAATAAAATAAATAATTGCAGGGTTGACAAAAACATGCGTGGACACAGAGGAAAACCTTTCTAGCAACCTTACGATTACATTGTATCTTCAAAAGGTTATGCAATGAAGCCTTATTGAAAATACTGTGCAAATGGGGCCTCAGTTCGAGGATGGGGATAATGCAAATGTCATGATGTCTGTTGCTTAGTTTTGAAAAATGAAAAAAGCAAAGTTTAATATAGCACGATAAGATAATAGAATAAATGGTAAGTTGCAACAGACATCACTATTACACTCCACAAAGGCGCTACCGACACGTACCCCGCTGATCCACTGTCCTACTCTCTGTGTCCACGATTGTTTTTGTTGAGGCTCCCCCTTCATTTCGTCTTCTCTCACCTCTTGGTTATCCGGTCCATTCTGCTGGTCTTGGGAACTGCCGTTCGTCTCCATTGGAGTTTCCTGGCTGCCTTGAGCGTTCTCGTTTACATTTTCCATTTCGATATTCTCACTCTGCGAGGCATCTTGCTTCTTTTCCACTAGAGACGCCGACGCAATCGTTATTATTCCGTGAATGTTCACTCTAACCTTCAACTTCACTTTTTGTGATTCACCCTCTGGTGTTGGTTGCACATCCCTTATATTCCATTGCCCTATAGTAGGATTTACTATTAGGAAAGTTCATACTAACAAATACATAGACATGCCTTAGTAAAATAATACGATTCTACATAGATGACTACTAAGTTATTTCAAAATTTTATAAAAAACTTACCAATGAAAGAATCTGGGTATGGAGTTTGGTCGGAATAATAAGCGCTGACAGTGAAAGGTTCTTTTCTGTAGAAGGTAAGCATCTTCGAGAATGGTGCAGCATGAAAAGCTGGGAACACCTAAAAGGAAAGAATAACTTAACTTTCAACTATATCTTTTTTTTAAAGTAAGGGCGAATTGTATGACTACTTTTAAATCGCATTGCAAGAATTTATAAAACTGATTGGGTTAATCTTTTATAAATGGGCGTGTTTCATGTGGCATCACCAAATACTGAAGGGTGCTTTTGAATCGTGTGTGTTGTTTTCAATTAATTCTCCGTCGAACACATTGCTATATTTGACGACCCGCGTGGCCGAGCGGTTACCATACCGGTCTGACGCGCAGTGGGTCCCGGGTTCGATTCCCGGCCAGACAGAAATATGAATGATGAGTTCAGACTTCTGTTCTGGGTCTGGCTGTTTGTGTATTCGTCTTTGTGTATCCAAGGCACCCACGACACAGGAAAAATCCTAGTGTGGGGCTATGAGTGTAGAAAGCGTCTTTATTATTTGATCGCTGTTTTTCCGTTTGAATCAGGAATAAAAAGTGAAAATTATCAATAGTAAATTAAGTCTGAAATTTTCCCAGCATTACCAGTTAGAACCAATGTAGTTCGACCGGGGAGGTACCACTGCCACGCTCATTTCTAGCATGGAGCAGTTCTTGCGTTTCGGAAGAAGGGTATGGTTGTCGGCTCACTTATTTAAGAGGCGACCATTTTAATCCTGGGCAGTATCAACGTATCTGTGAAAGATTTCAGAAACTCGTAGATCCTTTGTTCTATATGACGTTGCTTACAGATGTTCATGGGCGACAGTACCACCACTTTACCATTCGTGGAAACGCTAGTTTTTCACTTCAATCTCATAAAAAAGTAGTCAAAATGTTATAATATGTACATGTATCTTGAACAACCACATCCATTTTGACAGAAATGTGACTATAAAGTAAAAAAAAAGGTCTTTCCTGTTTTCGGGCATGCTACGCTTCTACGTATTGAAAATATGTATACAAAACGTATAGAAAAGTACATAAGAAAACTTACCGTATCAATGCCAACGAGTATCAAATCGAGTGCCATGATGGTAGCTATCTTGGGGTCCCCCTCGCTTCTCAGCACCCGTTCTAGCAGAGACAGATCATTCTCCGATGTCACCTTCTTCGTCTTTAGCCGCTCAAGCGCTTCGTTTATGTAGCGTGAACAAAGCCTGACGAAATAAACATAAAATAATTGAAATGCTTATAATATCATCATGAAGGAATGTACCTAAACCACGTGTCCATTACAAGGGGAGGGGTTTTTAAATATGGCGCGCAACTTTAAGTTTCTGTTTGGAAAAAATATTGATTATAATATTTATTAATTACTACGTGAATACTATGAGAAAAGGAGGGGCTCAACTTACATACTTACCTACATACGGACTGTCACCAAAGGGAGAGAGGGCGCTCAAAACCTGTCTTTTTTAGTTAACTAACATTTTTTTTTATTTTTTATGTACTTTAAACATAACATTAAGTACATCAAACAGTATATACAAATCAAATAAATCATTATACTAAAAAACACCACAAAATATTTAATTAGTCAATTATTGTCCTGTCGGTTTGAACCATATTCTACGCAGTGAAAATTGGTCGTTAAACCTTCTACCTACTCCAGCAAGAACTGTTTTGAAGACATACGTTAGAAGAAATTAGAAGTTAGTAGAACCAGTGTAGTTCAACCGGCGGGGTACCCCCGCCACACATATTTCTAGCGTGAAGCAGTTCTACGTTTCGGTGAAAGGGTATTGTTCCCGGTTTACGAGGCGACCATCTCAGTCCTCGGGAGTAGCAAATCATATTTGATAGACTTCAGATAGATACGAAGATTCTTATAAATATCCATGGCCGGCATTTACCTACCATCAGGACTGTTTGTTTGTTATTTCAATCTGATAAAAATAGACATTTATTTGGGCTAAACATTCTTAACAAATTGTAAACAAAAACCAACGTACTCAACAAAGAAATTCATATTATTCACGTATTTTGTCCACAACGGTGTTGGGAAGTAGCGCCAATAAGGCGCCTTTAGCTCAAGGACTGCAACATTTCTCAAAGCAAATTTTGCCGCGTTTATTATCCTTTGAGGCTCTGAGTCGCTTGAGAGTTGAGGAGACAGGCATCCAAGCCGCACATCGAGTGCTACACGGCCGATACCTGTAAAAAATACAAAGAACCCGTAAAAATTAACTCATGTATAAAGTTTTACTAATATATATTTTTTTATCATAACCATTAACGGAGAAATAAAATTTACTATGCAATTGGGACTATTTGTGAGTACCAACTTTATAAATATTCATTGGGAGTCAATAAAGATGTTCAGAGCAACATTCCTATTAAAACAATGTGCTAGAGTATTCATAAGATCCGTTGACTAGCGGACTGATAGTTCAGCAGCAAGAAATAAATAGGAAAACGTTCCAGCTACTTGCGGATCCAGGAGAAGTTAAGTGGCTCATACTTTATAAATACGAAGTAGCAAACGAGCAAGCAGCCCACCTGATGGTAAGTGGTTACTGCCGCCCATGGACATTTGTAAG
>DWNE01006717.1:0-12839 GCA_018249875.1 Cecropterus toxeus
AATGCTAGAGCCCCGCGCTCCTACGCCTGTTCTTTAAGCAAATCATATTCATATGATTTGCTTAAAGAGCTCCATATTGAAAGTGTCATCTCTAAATTTGCCCATATAAAATCTAGAAAAAATATTTGTAGATGCGAGGTATTTAATACCTTCAACTTGAAAGCCTACAGCAAACCAAGGGCATCCTGAGAGAATTAGCTACAGACCCCGCGCTGGCTTAATCCAGCACTGGGTGGTAACCCCGAAGTCAATATACGAACATTTTCAAGTACATAAATAATCTTTCTACAGTATCAAACAAGTTCATTATAAAGTTAATTTTACAGCGTCTTTATAGATTACCCTTTCAAAGTTGCCAATCAGACAACACTAACCTTGGATCACTTATTAGATGTTTTCGTGAATAAACATAACCATATTATGAAACAGGAGCCACTTAGGACCAGATGTTCAGCTCAGTAATAAATGAATATATTAAAGATACGTGAATAAATTTGTCATTTTTATAATGTTTACATATATTTAAAATTAGCATCTTTTATTGAGGTATAAACACATTTGGACGAAAAATTCACTGGAAACTGTGTGAATAATTTACATTTTTACATGTAGTATAGATAAAACTTATGTTATTTTTTATGCCATCGAAATAGCAAATTCAGTCCAATTGGTTGTAAGTAGTTCATGAACTCCTATAGTCGAACTCAAATGTTTTTGCTTTATCCAAAGCCTAAGTTGCAATACCCGGGAGCGTCTTTACCTAACAACTTCAAACTAGACAGCTGTACTCAATACGACAAGTATTAGGTAGAAAATTTACCAGGTGGTAGAACCAATGTAGTTGAACCGGGGAAGTACCACCGCCGCACCTATTCCTAGCGTGAAGCAGTTCTTGCGTTTCGTTGGAAGGGTGTGGTTGCCGGCTCACTTAGTCCTCGGGAGTAGCAATGCATGTGATCGACTTCAGATAGAACTCCTGTTCTATATGAAGTTGTTTACTTGTCTATGGGTAGCAGTAACCACTTACCGTCAGGTGGGCTGCGTGCTCGTTTGTTACTTCATTCTTATAAAAAAAATGAATTACGAAGTTGTCACTTGAGTTGAAACCACAGATTTTATCACCTTTGAAACACTTGTTATCTTCACCACTTTTTATTCACGGAATTTACTCCCATAGTTGGTTGCCAAATTCCGAAACCTTATGTTAATTAGTTGTTTTATTTACATTATAAAGTGAACTTTACATTGTTGTTCCAAGCTTGTGTTTCTTAATGGTAAAGATATTGTAATAAGAAAGTATTAGTGCGTGTGCAAGTTTCCTTTCTTGATGCGAGGTCAAAACTATTGAGTCATCATGTGAGGTCTTGTATGGGAAGGTTAGGCGTCGTTTCGCTACCAAATATTCTTCTTATTGCCACAGACATAGATTTGTAGCCTGGTTAAAAACAGATAAATTAATAAAATACTTTGCATGACAATAATATATGTATGTAAATGTGAAAATAACATCTTTTTTTAAATTTTTTGTGTGGAATTTTAATGTGCGATGTACGTATATATTAATGTGTATACATAACGTTAACGTAATATTAAAAGTTAAGTATAAACCAAAAAAGTACACAGTAAAAAAAAACCTTAAGTACACTTTTTATTGTCATACATTTTAAATTTACGTACATACCATAAAAAGATTATACAAAGTTAGGTGTATTAACGTATTATTAAAAAAATAATAATAATAAATAGTACATTATCTGTGAGAATTTCAGCTTTCCAGCTGTAACGGTTCATGAGGTACAGCCTTTTGACAGACAGACGGATAGCGAAGGCCCCGTTAATGTCCCGTTTTTATATTTTGGTTACCGAACCCTAAAAACGTAGAGAATACATCTTGATAAGTATATAAGACTTTAAAAAGCAGTTACTTGAACTACAGTAAGATACTAAGTACAGTAAGGAAACCTACAGTAAGGTTTTAGTAATTTTTATATCTAAAATAAATTTACAGTAATAATAATACAGTAATTTACATAGTAAATTTATAGTAATATTTTACAGTAGATTGTAAGAGATAGCTAGTACAAAATACAATATGTTAATGTGAGTTTTGAGCGTTAATACGATATGAAGGAGTATGCGCACAGCATTAATGAGGCGACCGTGCGTCACAGGGATGTTGTGGCAAAGGTGAACGCAGCTTCTTTATAATGACATCGAAGAATATTTAATTTCAAGGGATAATAAGGAATATAATAAAAATGCTCGTTAAGAATATAGATTTAAGTATACATAAATATAAATTGCATCGAAGTACTTATTTATTTTATGCTATTTATTAATATTATTGAAATGTTACGTCATCAGCCATAAGAACGTAAAACTTCTGTGTCATCAACATCGATAGACTTGTTTTGTTCTACTGAAGAGACTAGTCATCAGGTCTCTGTTCAGGCTGTATAACCTACAAGGGTTCATAAATTTATAATAACATTTAAAAATCAGAGGCTGTGAAGAGATATTTGACATTCAAGTTTTAGGCCCCAGGCATAGAGTGGGATGCGGAAATTCTTTAGACTTTGTATAAATTATGCTCATCTTATCATTCATAGTTACTCTAAGTACACAATATGAATATTAATTTACCAACTAGAAGTATTCATAAATAAACTGAAAATTATATACAATTTTTAGTTTATTTGCCTCTAGATTAAAATTTGCTTGTAGATTATTACTTATTCGTATATTGTAACGGAAAGATTTGACATATTTGTTACACTGGTTCTGAGGATTCTGAGGTGCGCCTATCAGGTTTTGTAAAAATACCGATGACAAATTCTTATAACGCAGTGACGGACTAGACAAATTATGACCACACGTTGTATAGATACAGGTAAAGAAATTATGACGAAAAACAGGTAAAAGAATGATTAAAAAACTTTTGGAGTTTAAGTTTATTTTTATTAAATTTTCGAGCGGGGCGTTACCACAACCTTTATTGCTGAAACAAAACTATTTCTGTAGAAGGATGTGGATGTGAGTTCATTTACATATGAGGCGACAGCTTTTAGGAGTGGTGCCTCCTGAGATCCAAGCATCTGTGATCGGCTTCAGGTAGAACCCCTACTTTATGGTGTTTGTTAGATACCCATGGTTGGCAGAGACCACGTACTATCTGTTTGACCAGCTGGTGCATGCCTGTTTCATATAAAAAAAAACTTCGGCTAGAAATATTATAGTAGCAAAACTACTTTCCTGTAGGCTGTATAAAGATGTTTCATTTTTATTTGAATATCTTATTTATGTAATTATTCCGCGGCTAAATCCACTGTTGCTTAACGTTGACATTTTTATTGTGAAACGCGAATTATTTGAAACCACATTTGATTTGTAGCACATTAAACGATCAATTATGCAATTCAGCAATTAAATTGCATCGTAAACGTAGCATTTTGATACTAAATTATAGAAAATGTGATCATGTTAGATTTGTGAATTATAATAATTCACATGTGAACTTCTAAACGTGTTGCAATAAGTTTTAATTAATGTTCGTTAATTCATCCAAGCGCAACGGCAACAGGCAACGCGACTTTAGAGGAAAACGACAATAAATTATAACAGGCACTCTGTTTACTGTTTATCTATACTCTAATGTTTATCTCCTGAGGTATGCCGTGTGTCTTGAATAGCACTACTCCCTTTCATCTCGTGGATTTCGTAGGATGTTTCGTGTGAAGAAGAAAAAACCAGGAGATGGGCGAAAGGTGAGAGAGGAGAGACAGCTGAGATTGGTTACAGAAGTCAAATGAATCGCATGATCACTTACAATTCGTTTTATAAAAAGCTATTTTTGCTGTATTCTATACACTTAATTTCAGGTAGGATTGTACGAAGACATCATTAACTAGAAGATGACTAAATATATCCACTTAAATTGATCATCATTAGGATTATGCGCTTGTTTTGCTAGATGCTAAATACGATTAAACAAGGACAATTTGAACTCGCTGTCAATAAACGCTTTGATTCAGAACTATGAATAAGTAACCTTCTACCCTATATAATCTATGTTGTCTACATCCGTCGTGTTCACATAATAATTGCTTCTCGGAAATAACACTAGTCGCTAACGATGGGATTAGCGATTCTTATGAAATTGTTGCAGATAGGATATTTGCTTTGGGAAATAGATAAGTACTACTATATGTTCAATGATGATATAATGTGAGGAGTACGGGGTGAATAAATCAATCTTTATGTTTATAATAATAAGATTTCAAGTAGTGATAAGAGCAAAAGTCAGAAATTTGCAAATTAATAAGCCTCTGCTCACTGGTTGATCAAGGAGGGGAGGGCTTAAATCGTCCTTCCATTTTTTTATCTCATCAAATTTTAATGCCTACCTTTGAATGGCCTCGAGCCAGGATTTTAGTTTGAGGTTCTGGTTATTAAGGACTATTTTTAGAAAAAAGATTCTTTAATAACAACAAGGACGGATTGGTAGACTTAACATCTTTGAGAAATTGGTGGAGGATTCACTCCATAGGCATGTAAATTTTCTTCCTGTGTTGAAAATCCGTTAGGGCAAGAGGTCATAGTTCTGTGGAAATATTTTAAACTTTGGTTAATAAGTAATATGTAAACTTTTGTTGTTTGTTTAGTGGTAAAGGTTGAGATGTTTGCATGAAACTTTTCCACTATTCATATAAAGGCACCTTACACAGTAACACTTTATATATCGGCAAGCCTCCTACATAAATACTGTCGAATTTGATGTCCAAGTGCATTATTTTAACAGTTTATATTTCAAAGATAATCTACATAAGGTATCGGTACCGTCGGTAAGTCACGGTGTCGCCTAATATGGAAATGAGTGTTTGTACAGTCGACACTTGACGCTCCATTGCCACACTTGTCAAGGTCATGCAACGATTGTTTATTTTTTTTATCAGACTGAAGTAGCAAACGAGCATGCAGTCCAATTGATGGTAAGCGGTCACTGCCGCCCATGGACATCTTTAAGCAAATACAGAACAGGTGTTCTATCTGAAGTCGGTCATAGATGCGCTGCTACTCTCGAGGATTAGGACGTTTGCCTTAAATACAAGTCAGCCGGCAACTACAATACTGGCAATATAAGTATGTAGATACTAAAAATAAGTGGCATCAACATACGAAAAATTAAATCTATGTAAGTTTTTTATAAATTGGTCATTGGTCATTTATTGATCAGAAGTCACATTAATTCCATTACAATGAGTCAGAAAAGAATTATAAGTATCACACGCAAATACTGAAACATCCATTTCTTCTCTTTACTAAGACGAAAATAAAAGAAGACGAGAAAAGTATAAGTACAGAATTATAAATTGTAGAACACAAATGAAGACAGAAAAGAAAGAAATAAAATTATAATATTAGAAAGAGAAAAGACAGACAGGGTAAATAAAGAACGAAAAAGATGCAAAGGAATAAAACAAAATGAGAGTACAAGTCCTAATTAATATTATAGAGATAATGTTAGTGAATTATAGAAATACAGAGAAAGATGAGATCAAGGAAATAAAGATAATTCTTTATTATGTCAAACTGATACTGATTCGACGTTTAACCGATTAATGTGTGATGACAGCAGATATATCATAGAACTTTACCTGCTCTATACGTAATAATGTTTAATTGCATGGAATCACGCTGCGTTCACTGCGAAGTATAATAAATCAATTCAAATAATTCATTGCTATGGATTATATTGTGTGTATAACATTTAAAGTTAGTGCTGTAAATATTTTTTCTCCCGTTTTTGAGCGATTGTAGGTATACTTTTAGTATGTTTATTTTCGTTGTACTCGTATATTAATCTCATGTTTGTGGCACTATTATAATACTGTGAAAAAACTGGTCGCGTTAGTAAATTACTTGTGAGTATAAAAAATACAATATGGATTTTCGAAAATCGAAAGTAGTACTTCAAAAATAGAATATCCCCAAAATGCAAACACTATTTATTGTAGTACACAATATCCATTATCATTTGGGCTGTTTTATCAACACCGTGCGATTTGCCAAAATATTCTTCGTTAAAATCAAGTGTTATAAACATTTATATCTAAAGATTAACAAATATAAATCAATGTCAAAGAAGGATAAATAAAAGTTATTTTCGAAATAAATGTATAATTCAATTAATTGGTCATAACATTTATATAATTATACGCACTTACGCGTGTACATATTGATGCTGTGGCGTGTAAGAATCGATACACCGGAAAACTCTGCGAGGTTGAGATCATATTCCTACAGTACACAGAAGACCTACTGTTGTAAATACGTGTTGTAGTATTAAAGAAATTATATTGACGTTAGTTTAACTAAGCAAATACGGTAAATAGCAAGAGCCACAAAAAAGGAGACTTTTTTAAAAGTTAAGATATGGTTATATTTCAGTTTACAATCGAAGTAAATAATGAAGCTGTTTGTCATGTGCCACATTTTATTTAAGTTAGTTTAAAATTTGGAGATGTTGGTAAGGCTTTTACTAGATAAGCCAATGTTTTACTACTGTTATGGAAACATAAACAAGCAGATGTCTCCAGCATACTTTGTTTATTTTTCTATTCAATAATAGATGGCGCTGTATGCATATGAAGTGAATTTTATGTATATCGACTTAAATGTACCTAGAAATAGATATTAATTATGTATGCCTTATGAAGCAATTGGACTTTGACCTTGTAGCAAATGAAGTAAACTTAAGTTCAACATTATCTGATATCGTAAAAATATTTAAAGAACGTATTTTTATGAAATAAATAAAAATTCTTGGTTTTTCACATTGTTGTATTTCGATATATACTCACGCTTACCAACTTTAAGATTTTTGTCACTCACACGTTTACTACAAGGTTTTTATCTTTACTACAAGAACGTGACATGAGAATAATGGTGTTAAACAAATCAGTAACTATTAGGTTAAATGTATTGGCATTGGATATGTAGAGTAGGGAAGAACCGTCACAACAAGTGATAATTATTTCATAATATGCACATAATTTCAAAATCAATGCTGCGTATTTGGGGTTGTAGCCACAGACCCCTAGATTGAAGAGTCGAATTTCGCACCGTTAGTAGATCACTGCTAGGGTTGCTCCTTGAAGATGATAAAACCATATTTTGTGATTAGACTCCACAGGTCCCACTCCCATTCCATCCCATATCTATTTCTGCTAATGTTAAACGCAATTATGTTTTACTTTGCGGGGAGTAAGGAGTAAGAAAGACATGATTATTGGAGGCACTCCAACTTAGCCTTTAGTAGGGATGTGAAATAATAATCGATTATTTAATACATTAATTATTTTTTTAGAAAAAACGATTTTTATAAATCGATTTGTTGACCATAAATAATCTATTTTAAACTAATCGTTTTTTTATTTATACTTTCGATTTTTTTGCCGTAGCTCGTTGTGTAAAATAATTACTTGCAACGCCATCTATTGCCTATTTTTTGTGGTGTTTTGCATAAAAAATGTCAACTAAATGAAAAGTATTTGGGGCCTAACTTTATACTAAAGAGAAATAAAAAATCGAATTTAAAAAAAACTATTATTTTTTTGTTAAACAGCGATTTTAGGAAAATCGATTAATTTATAAAAAATAATATTAATATAAAAATCGATTTTTGCCCAGCCAAGTCACATCCCTAGTCTTTAGGAATATTAATAGCAACGCTTATATGGCTGATTTTAGGTAGGACTCTAACGTTAACTGAAATTGATTAGGTGTGAATGGAAATACCTACTACCACGGTATTTACCACCATATAATCACATGTTCGTTTGCTACTTATATATAAAAAAGATGCTTGATGTACAATTTAAGTTACCTACTACTCCACGGTGGATATAATCTGTATTTATGAAGAAGTTTGTGCTAAAACAATTTTGTTATACATATATATAATGGTTGTTTCAGGTAACCAGTGATGCAGTGACATGCCCATCGCAGCAATCCACCGCGACGCTTCCGTGTCGCCCGTCCAACCGACCTCGTATGAAGAAGCACTAGCTACTGTAAGTAACTGAACTGTAATAATCAGATCAAGTCATATAAAAAAGTATACGTGACGAATAGATAACCTTTGGAAAGTCGGTTAAAGGATAATCTTTTTCTGAGCCTTTTCTGAACATCTCAGAGCCAAAATTACTAAAGCTGCAACCATGAAATTTGGACAATAAGTTCCTTTATGTGTATGTAAATGATTAATGTAAGTGTAGTAAGTGTTCACCAGGTGGTAGAACTAATGTAATTCGACCAAAGAAGTACCACCGCCACACCTATTTCTAGCGTGAATCAGTTCTGGCGTTCCAGTGGAAGGGTGTGGTTGCCGTCTCACTTATATAGAAGTATGAGGCGACCATCTTAAACGTCAGGAGTAGCAACGTACCTGTGATTGACTTCAGATATAACCCCTTTTTATATAAAGTTGCTTACAGATGTCGATAACCTGCAGTAACCACTTACCATCAGGTGACTGCATGCTCGTTTGTTATTTCATTCTTAAAATAGAATACCTAGTGGGGTAAAATAGGGGGTTGAATGTTTATATTATTGTTTGCGCATACAAAATCGTAGGGAATTCCTATTATTTTTACATTTTAATACTACACCTGATTGTGGTTTGTGTCCGAGGACACTCCCACGGCATTTCCTTTTTTCTAATAGCAGTGACAATGAAACCTGTCTTGGTTTGAAGGGTAAGATACGGAAGGGAGAGTTACCTTCATTCTCAAGAGTAACAATGTATTTCTGGTAATTTCAGTTAAGACTTCACTAGTGTCTGGTGTTAATGGCAGTAATCATCTACCAAGAGGCGGTGCTTGATAGTTTTCTACTTAAATTTAATAAAAAAACACAAAATATTAAGATATATGCCTTATAATATTCTTATTATATTTAAGAATATTTTACTGTAGAGTTACATCACTGCTTATTACTATTTACTCGTAGTTACTTAATTCAGAGTGTGCAATCAGGGTTTCTCAAAGTGGAATACACGTATCCTTTGGATAACCCATTAATTATAGAAGGTATGCAATAAAATTAAAATATATACCATAAATTACCTCTCAAAAATATTGCATTTCCAAATTCATATCATTGTGCTTTTTCAATATATTTTATTTTAATTATCTATACATGGTTTAAGAAATATTCGCCGTTGATTTTCAAATACATAGGGGTCTGTGTTATAAGTTTGAGAACTGTGGGCTACACTAACAGCCCCAGATTGGACTAGCACGTAGGCGGCTAAACACGTTAATTGTTGTGGGCTTTTAGTCGAGAATTTAATGAATAATTTGCTAACTGGCTGAATACCAAAATAAATAGAGTTTACGAATGTTCAAATAGCTCGCAATCTAAACTTACGCAATCTTGTTCTCTTGGGTACAGTTTGTTTACAAGGACATAGTAAATTTGTATAAGGACGAATTGCGGTTTCTTTTTGAAACGTACCTAATATTACGGATCTAATAAGATTTTTGATATTCTTTTTATCGGATAGAAGTGTAAATCGGTACATGTAGTCGACTTGATGGTGACTTTTTAAAATATGCAATTTTATAATAAGCAGCAAACGAGCATGCTGTCCTGATGGTAAGTGGCCACCGGTGCCAATGGGCATTTATAATCGAATCCAGATAAGATCGAACCACCCTCCATACAGTGGGGATGGCAAATATATTTTACACTTGCATTATATCAAAATGTCTTATATATGTTAAGGATCCGGGAAGTATTCGATTTCCTAGAGATTTTCCTAATTACCCGGGTAAACAAGATATTTTTAGAGACCCGAACATCCCTACTGCCCTTATGTCGACTTAGTCGTAGCAAATGTGAGACCGGAGGGTAAGACCGGAAGGATCCCAGTTATTATTATCACTCCAGAACACAGCCATGAATAACACTGCTGTTATTCATGGCTGTGTTCTCGATGAAATAGGAATGGCGATGATTCTTCCTTAGTCGAACCACAAAGAGTTCATGGATATAGACGACTGTTCATGCCCTGGATTTTTTCAATCCTAAGTTTAAAATTCTATGTAAGGTCATTTCATAGCTATGTCCCTAAATTTAAGGTAATATTATAATAGAATTTTATCATACTTTACATTATTTAAGTATGCTAAAATTGCAGTGAACATATGTTAATTTTACTCTATGTTATAACGTATAACGTAAGGTTTGTGTGATGTATTCAAAGTTACGTCTAATAAGAATGAAACGATTTTACATGCTAAACGCTTATCACCTTGGTATGTTACACGTTTATGTTTACGAGTATTTACGGATATAATATACAATCGTTGTAGATATGAGTATAACACCGACAGATTTGTTAGACCTACGTCACGTATCGGTACTATCAGCTACTTGGAGGCTGTACAGACGAGCCACTTTTTTATCAGATTTAAGTAGCGAACGAGCATGCAGTCCATCTGATGGTAACTGGTCACTGCCGCCCATGGAAACCTGTGAGCAACTTTATATAGAACAGGGGTTCTATCTGAATTCGATCACGGATGCGTTGATACTCCCGAGGAATGAGATGATCGCTTCAGTGATAAGTGACCCGGCAACCACACCTTTCCAACGAAACGCAAGAACTGCTTCACGATACAAATAGGTGTGGGGGTGGTACCTCTTCGATCTGTTATAGATACCCTATGTTACCGTATTTGCTGATCCTTCACTTCTCCTCCTGCACACTCAGCAGATATTCTCTTTCCCCTCCGCTCATACATCCATACCCCCAGTCTCATTCCAAAATCCAATCCATCCGGTCGTGTCGCCACAAAATAAGTTTTTTTTTAAAAACCTTTATTCCTCGAGGCTCGTAACATTTTGGTGGCAGCGTAAAGGGATTCAAAAAGAGTCCCCGGTTCGCCTTTTTTTTTCTGAAAGTTAAATTCAGTGTGAAAGAAAAGTGCAAAAACACTAAACCCAGTGTATGAAACATTGCGAAATCCGTGTAAAGTGCGAAATCCGTGTAAAGTGCGAAATCCGTGTAAAACTTCTTCCTACTTCTTTCTACATCCACGAAGAAATACGCTCCTATATCTACAACACGACGACGACGACGACGAGATACGTCGACAATATCCTTACTGCATCGACGACGATATACGTCGACATTATCCTTACTGCATCGACGACGATATACGTCGACATTATTCTTCGGTACAACGACGACGACAGTGACGACGGCGTAAACAACGTGTCAACAATCTTCTCTGTATCCTGCTTCTACTCGTGACGAGAACTTCGGACATGATTAGGGTAATCATAACTGCTCTGTAAGTGATTCCTAATTTACTCTTATCCTGGTCATTGCATTAGATTTAAAATTTAAGAACTGTGTGCCTAGACTATTTTATTATTGTGTGTTTATCTGTGTGTTTCTTTTTGTGTGTATAATTTCTTTTTCCGTTATCTTGTTTATTTTATAAAATGGCAGAAAGTAGGTCACAAAGTCCAAAATTCGATAGACCAGAAATAGGCGTGACAGATACTGAGGACGACAGAGAAAGCCTTTGTCCCCCTCCTCCAGGACCTTCCACGAGGTCTACCGCTAGGAAAAGGACACCAGCTCCCAAACCAGAAGTAGAGCTCTCCATTCTACTTAAATTTATCAAACCTTACGATGGCCGTAGGGATACCTTAAATTCATTTATTGTAAATTGTAATAATGCCTATGACCTAGCAACTGATTCACAAAAAGATATTCTGTTTAAATTCATTTTGTGCCAACTACAAGGCAAGGCGGAAACCGCGTGTGCTATAAAAGAATTCGCTAGCTGGCAACAGTTAAAAGACTTCCTTAAAACGCAGTTCAGTGAGCGTAAGCATTACTCTCACCTCCTCACAGAGTTACAGGAATGCAAACAAAAAATAAATGAACCTGTAAGTCAGTATGCCCTGAGGGTAGAGACTTGTCTCTCCTCCCTATTAACAGAGATATCTATCTCACACGGTCACAAAAGCCGCGAAATGATAGGCCGTACTGCAGCTATGGAAGAGCTGGCGCTTCATCACTTCCAGATGGGATTAGCCCCTCGTATTTCTAATATCGTTAGGTCTAGATCACTAAAAACCTTAAACGATGCAATAAATGCAGCTATTTCTGAAGAAAAAATTCAACAATCATTATATAAAAATGTCCAAACGCCTGTACGTCAAGAATATAAACCTGTCGTTCAATTCATGCGTCGTCCACAACATCAAATCCTTCAAAAACCTAATTTCATTCAAAAACCTCGACAACAACCTGCTGATTCAAAAATTATTACCTGCAGGTATTGTAAAGCTCCAGGTCATACCTTGGAACAATGCCGCAAGCGCATATTTAATAATCAGCGCTACAAAAATTTTAATCAAGGCCAGAATGTCAATATACCTATTCGTAATGTAAATTTCGTATCTGAAAATTGGGATGAAGAGGTTCCCGAAAACTATGAACAAGAAGGATATGATACTGTTGACAACTCAACAAAAAACGAATAAATGTCTCGTCCCCGTGCCGTACGGGACATCCGTTAAAAACCGGCACGACTAATTCTTCGATTCCGCTACATGGTAATCGTTCTAAATCCACTGTATCCGCGCAGCAATGTCTGCTAAAATCTTCTATTTCCAGTCAGCGACACGATGTTACACCTAAACTCACTGTATCCGGTCAGCAGCATAACGACTGTCTGTCCACATCCTCTGTATCCGGTCAGCAGCATAACGACTGTCTGTCCACATCCTCTGTATCCGGTCAGCAGCATAACGAC
>DWNE01006718.1:0-12839 GCA_018249875.1 Cecropterus toxeus
TAATTTAGTAAGTATAACACTTCCAATCCAATATAATTATAAACAAATAATATTAAAAAATTAAAGAATTGAAACAATTAAAAATATAGTTTGTCTATCTATTCTATAATTCTATTTTTCTATTATTAATGCGAAGGTGAGGAAATAAATTAATTAAAAAAAAATCATTAACTTTTCCATATAGTTAACTCGAGTTACGCAACTCGAGTTCAACCCGAGTTACATGAATTTTAACTCGAGTTAAGTCGAGTTTTGTTTTTTCCGAGTTGGCACATCGCTATATTCAGTATTCATAGCATTAGAATTTTGCTATTCAGCCTAAAGGGGTGCCATACTTCCCATTATGGTCAGCGGAATATTCTGTCCATTGACCTGCAAACTTTTATAATCCATCAATAGACCCAGGAACAAGATTTACACAAAGATAATAGGAAAATACGATATTTTATGTTACTTCCTTTTATAAATGTAATATTATATGAATCAAAACTAAATGTCGATTTTATTGGCTTGTTTGGATCAATACGTTGATTCTATCTATAAATAAAGCTTGTTAAAATCGATGTATTATTTTTAAAAAACATTTTAGCGCATTAAAGATGGCACAAATCGCATACCCATTGTCGGAAATAATGGCCGCGAATGAATAAAGTAGGCTTAAACATGCCAAGTGAATGCCGTAAAAAACATTCCAAACAATAACAATAATAATCCTTATTGATTTTTTAAAGATGGCCGCGAATTAATAGAATTAGATATGAAAGCGCTAAGTCAAAGCCATAAAAATATTTTAAATAATAATTCTTCTTGTCATTGTCAAATCAACAATGTCAATGTCAAGTGTCAACAGTTCAATTCAAATTTGAACCCTTCATCTTTCACTTGATGATGTGACAACTTGACAAGTAAAAGTAATCTAATAAGTTGCGATATTTATTCATTTTCATGTTCCGACATTATTTTCTTACTCTTTAACTGTATTGAACTTTACTTAAGCTAACTTAATACAAAAACATGAAAATGAAATTGAAGTCCTTTTTAAGGAATCATTTAAAAATTATTGTTACAATTACTGTTACAATTGTAGCAATATTATGCCGAAAATATATTTCGTACTTTAGCTTAGTTGAAGAGGTAAAAGTTGTGGATAATTCAATTACCGTATTTTCCCCAGACCAACTAAAAAAATACAATGGTATTGATAAAAGCAACTTATATTTGGCGGTAGTGGGAGTAGTATTTGACGTTACAAAAAGTGTAAATCATTATGGAAAGGGTGCCCCATATAATTATTTTGTAGGTAATTAATTAATCTCAATACTTCTTATATTTTCAGAAATTGCAACAAAAAAAAAAGTTTTATTATTAACCAGTTTTTAACACTAATGAATATACTTTTAAATATATTTATTGATTGAGATTCAAACTATTTTTTTTATAAAAATATGTTATTAATTATTCATAATTATATATTTTTATTGAGGTAGGATTCCATGGACATCTGAGACCATATCAGAGCAATGGCTTCTATGTGTAGATGATCACAGATGTCGCTTATGAGGACTAATATGGTCACATATATAACTCAATCCGTCCATCAAAACTTGGCTTTAAGCTAGAAATAAGGTAACAGTGGTACATTTCTAGTCAAAACCTAATGAATAAAGTGGAATTTTAATGGCAAGCAACTATTATAACCTTTTAAAATAATTTAACAGGTTGAATATGTAGTTCGACCAGGGATGTATTACTGCCACATCTATTTCTAGCCTGTAGCAGATCTTTCGTTTTGGTGGAAAGGTGTGGTTCTCTAGCTCATTTATATATGAGGCAACCATCTTACTCCTCTGTAAGCGTATAGTAGCAACACATTTGTGTTCATCTTCAGATTTTACCAGGTGGTAGAAACGATGTAGTTCGACTGGGGAAGTATCACCGCTTCACATATGTTAGCATGAAGCAGTTCTTGGGTTTCGGTGGAAGGGTTTGGATGCCAGCTCACTTATATATGAGGCAACCATCTTAGCCCTCAGGAGTAGCAACGCATCTTTTATCGACTGCAGATTGATCCCTTGTTTTATATGAAGTTTCTTACAGATGTTCATGGGTGGCAGTAACCACTTACCATCAGGTGGATTACATGCCAGTGTGATACGTCAAACTGATAAAAAAAAATCTGAAGTTACTGCTATGTTTTGTAGGGTCTAATATCTTTCTATATTGTTTTCCAGGAAAAGATGGTTCACGTGGATTCGTTACTGGCAAGTTTAACGATGAAAGTGAGGAAAAGGATCACGTACTGGACTTGAATTGTAATGAACTATTCACTGTTTTGGATTGGAGGAAAACTTTCAGAGAAAAGTATCCAACAGTTGGTATGTCAATTATTTTCGAAGTTTAATCAAGCTTAAGACGTTTATGTGGTCTAAGACTATCATTATATAAAAATGAAATTTGTCCCAAATATGACACGAATATTTAATTTTTGTTTGCAGTCCGTCTTATTGTTAGTGCTCACTGTCACCAATGGACATCTGTAATCAAACTTCAATAAGATAAGTCTCGCCTAATGTTGATCATAGTTGCATTGCTCTGATTTTTTTAATTTTATGATAGGAAGTAGTAAATGAGGCAATTCATAAAATGATAAGTGATCACTGCCTCCCATGGACATCTGTTATAAACCACAGATAAGATCAGTCTTCCCTGAGGTAGGCCGCCAGATGCATTGCTACCTCTGAGGACTAATTTGGAACGTCTTGGAATACTGATCCAAGTCCAATCCAAGTCTCCCTTACCACACCCTTTACATAACACTGCTGCAAGGCAGAAATAAATGTGACTTACCACCACTACAACCTTTAAATATCACTTGTTATTTCCAAATCTTAAACTTTGTGCAAATTAATTTTCTAATTGAGCAGAAGCCTCAAGCAGTTTGATGCAGATACCGCATCTTGTTTTCTATAAAAACAGATATTCAAATTAAAGCTTGTAGAATCCTGTGAATTGACACTGGCAGCATTACTGCTTTACCTATGTCTGTTTCATAATAACTTTTATTAAATGCTGTTGTGTTTTGTATTTGAAGGGTGTGGTAAGGAAGTGACAGATATTTATGGATGCATTTTTATTTTATTATTGAAACAAAAAGTATGCAGCCCACTTGATGATAAGCATTCATTGCTACCTGAATACCTGCAATCAACTCCAGATAAATTTAAGTCCTATGTGAGATTTTGTCTTATGCTTTTCATCCCCCGAAGACTAATTTGAAATACCTTTGACAAATCAGCAGTCTTTAATTATAAACCACATTATCACTTTAACTTGTTGATAGTTAAATAAATAATACTTATTACATATCATGAATGAAGCAAGAATACCCATTTTAAGTTAAAGATTCAATTTAATCCAAATAAGGTCTAGAATGAAAACCTTAGTGCTCTGAATACATTGTGATTAATGGCCTTATTATTTAAACTCAACTCTATACTAATTGAAAAGACAACAAAAATTATTGTGTTCAATTCAAAGAGTGATTTCAATGCATAGCTCCTTAAAAAATATAGTGTATCATTTAACTCTTCAGGTCTGCTTGCTGGGAGGTACTATGATAAGTATGGAAAAGACACAAATTATTTGAAGGTGTTAAAAGAGAGGTTACAGACATGCAGGGAAGATAAAGAACGAGTTAAAAAGGAAGAGGAATTATACCCTCCTTGCAATATGTCATGGAGTGAGGATGATGGATCAAAAGTTTGGTGCACTAAGTCAAGGTAAATAATTTTATAGTAGGTAATGAGTTTATATAATGATGCAATTTGTCGCCCTGCTCCTTGTGGCTTGTAATAGTTATCTTAAAACTGAAAATTAAGTTTCTATAGGCAAAACAGATATTAACTAGTTCTACCAAAATAAATAGGTATTATTTGGGTTTCAAAGTTGTATGGGTGTTAAATAGGATGCAACTTTTTAAATCTAAATAATCCAAAAGGGTGTATTTGGCCTTTTTTTATTAGGCCAACAAATTTTACACTTTTGATAATGTTTTTTATGCATAATTGTAAATTACTGTTACTTAAAATTTCATGTCTTAAAACTCTTCAGGAAATTTGTTTAATATTAATAACAAAATTACAACTCATCAATAAGATTTAAAATGCATAAAAAAATGTCGTATAATATAATAGCAAGTTACACAGTCTATAATTGCTAAATCTTTTTTATTGTTCTACAGTGGAGGTGTAATAAGGAGTTGGGTTGGAGTACCACGACAATTCTATACTCCTGGTGACGAAAAACCAAGATGTGTTTGTGTACAATTAGACCAAGCCAATTCTAGCCAGCTGAAACAATATGATGGATGTCCAGATACTTCAGAGATTTGTTTAATTCAGGAAACTACTTAATTGCAATGTAAAATAAATGACAGTTAACTGTGTTAGTATAGTATTATACACAAATAAATGCATTTCTCGTACAAATAAGGAATCTCATTATACTATTTGTGGAAATAGGTTGATGTTATATTTAGGCTTAAGGATATAATAAATAATTAATATATTTATTGTTGTTTTATTTCATTTTTACTTAAATACTGTATTTATATTGTAAGTGCTTCTATACTTATAAAAGTATGTAAAAATGGAGAATTTTGTGCAGGATAATGAACTGTATTTCTTCAATTTGGGATTTGCTTATTTTTCTCAGTACATAAAATTTTTCCTAACTACCTAATTCCATACTAATCAACTTAAAATTTAGTCAATAGATTTACACTAACTTAACACTACTGGCATAAGAAAGTTATAGGTGTGGGACCTGTGCTTCCAGAGTAGAAACACAAAGAGTTCTACCACCAAGAATTATTAAATATACAACAATTTTGATATCAGCCATTTAATACTCATCATACAGAAGCCATAATTTGACAAAATAGATTCAATACACATTATTCATAAATACCATAGGTAAGAAAAATATCAAACAGTAGGAAGAGTTTTTTCACTTTCTGTGCTCACTTCATCTAGCTCCAAGCACTCAATAGTCTTCAGAAACACTTGCATGGGTATTTTTTTTCTATTCAAAAACGATTTGTTACCTAATAGTTTCTTAATCTTAGCTCTACGTTTCTTTATCTTTTCTTTAGTATAATGATTACCTATTTGGAATGTTAACAGTCTTTTTATTTTCCTGCCACTGATTAAACTTTCAGTGTCAGTATTGACTTTAGGCTCTTCATAGATCGTTTCTAAGGTCTGTGATAGAGTTTTAACCTTTTTGTTTAGATAGAGAGCCTCTATTTGTTTTGGGTTAGCGTTCTCAGCAAGACTATGCTTGCGAGGCTTCATGCTAACTCTTCGATTTGAAGATTTATTTTCTGGAGCAAAGGACTTCCGTTTTCTAAGCACGCGTGAACTTGTTTCGGGGACTGCGATGTCCGCTCTTGTGCCATCTATATCCATTAATTCTAAATGAGCCATTTTGTTAGGTAAGTCTGAATCAATCCTGAAATTAATGAATATGGGAATTAATTGGATGTGAGACAGATATTACGTTTTTTTATTATATAGAAGCAGAAAACGAAATAGTAGTCTATCTAATGGTAAGTGATCACTGCCACCCATGGCCAGATTTATAAAAAACTTCAGATATAACGAGTGATATTTAAAACCGTTCATTAATAACCCACTATGTTATCCTGAGAACTAAGTTGTAACGTGTAAGAGTGACTTTCTTCCACACGTTACAAATGTACACCTCTCAGAATATAGCAGCGCTCAATACTAGTGGTATATGGCACAGACAGGTGTGGCGATGATGCCGATGTAGCAAAACTACGAAGTTTTACTACTGCAGCTACTATGATCATTTATTTGGGTTGTGTTCAGTTAGAAAATGATAAAATACCTACCTCGTTGCTTCCATGTTACAAAACTATCGTTTCACCTTTACGAAGTCAATGTACATTGCTCATGTTTCTAGTTTTTAATGATCGTAAGATAAACGAGCCATAATAACTGACAAATTCAATTTTTAAACTCAATAATTATTCAGGAATTACAAAACTTAACATTTAACTATAAAACTTGTTTCAAATCACACTAACAAACAATTCTAAAACGTAGAGATGGGCCAACTCGAGTTGACTCGTGTTGCGCTTAACTCAATTTGGATGCTGCTTAATTCGAGTGATAGTTGTTCGTCGTATCGATATCTATCGATATTGGTGAAATATCGATATCTTCAACCATACATCTGTTGTTATTGTCAGTGTCATATTTTTTACTTATTCATGTTTTAAAGTAATAGAAATGTATATCATTAATCACAGATTTTATTATATAATATGACATTATATAATATGACATATTATAAAAATATTAAAATTTTAAATTGTTTGGGAAAAATCATTTGTATGAAAAATTAAAAATATGTCTGTATACATAAGGCTGCCATCTGTCTGGAAAAATATCTATAAGTCCCGCCTGCTTGTCTTTTAATGGATAAACTTTACCTTAAATAAATAACGCTCTCATTTCAATATGGAAATGAAGCTGCCAACACCATTAATAAACATTAAACAACTTTAATATGTAACAAAGTTCGCCTATTATTTGTCCTGCTGTTATGAAAGGAAATTAGGCTATAAAGGTGATGCTTGCCTTTTAGAACCAAATACTCGCCCTCATGAAGACAACATAATACTAACAGTCAGTATTGTTAAAATAATCAGTATTGTTAAAGTTGATAATTATTAATCTTTGATATAATTGATAATTTAAATATTTTTAAAGTGTTTGTTTAATAATATTTAGATACCTTTATGATCGAAAGAAGAGATAAAAATCGAAGTAGACAGAGGCAAGTTTTAGGGTTCCGTACCCAACCGGAACCCTATTTCTAATACTCCGCTGTCCGTCTGGCTGTATCTCATGAACCGTGATAGCTATACAGTTGAAATTTTTATAACAACAAATACTAAAAACGGAAATATTTAGGGGCTCCCATACATCAAACTTAATTTTACTGCTGTTTTATATAGATAATGGTACTGACCTCTTTGGGCTAGAGTCCGTTTCGCACATGGCCGATTTTTTTCCATCTAGATAGTATTACATATTTAAAATTTGAAACTGCAGTGCTTTTTGAATATCGTGATAAAACTTTATATGACAAAAAGAGTTTCGCCAATTTATCAATGCGTATAGTAGTTTTTGCAAACAATCTATGCTCTGTTGTCAACGGTTCATTTACAGCTTTATCAGAGTTTTATCAATTTCATCAGGTAACGAGTCCTAAGTCGATCTTTCGATCGATTGATGATCGCGTCTATCACTAAATGCACTCCAAAAGCAGCTACGTGTTCGTGTTTAAGAATATTTTTGATTTCAGTTTTATATCTCTTTCTTTCACGTCGGAGCTTCTATAAAACGAAAGAGTACAAGTTTACAGACCTTTTAATTTTGAACTTTACCAAATATTACATCGAAAAAAGATAGAAATTTATTTAATAAATAATCACACAAAATTTTATAAACAGTAAGAAAAGAAAATATTTGAATTTGACCACATGGCGAAAATTGTGTTACGAAAAATGTTGTGAATCGAAAAATTGTGTTACCATTTTTACTATTTACTTTCACTTTTACGAACTTAAGTAAAATATTAAAAAAAATGTGAATTGATGCAGTAATAGATTATTTTTACATCGTCATATTATTTTATTTTCCTTGGTAATAGGCAACATTTTGGACATCTGTATTTTTTTTTAAACGAACGATTAAGCAAACGAGCATGCAATCCCAGGTGGATTGCATCGTAAGTGGTTACTGCCACCCATGGGCATCTGTAAACATCTTCATATTGAATATGGATCTGTCTGAAGTCATAGATGCGTTGCTACTGGGATGGACTAGGATGATCCCCTCATAGCCTCATACATAAGTGAGCCAGCAACCACACCCTTCCAGCGAAACGCAAGAAATGCTTCACGCTAGAAAAAGGTGTGGTAAATCAGACTATAGGAGTTTGAAGTACATTATTTTTTAATGAAATCGTTTGATTACTTAATATGTAATGCATAGATAATGTAAGTTATTATAATTAAAATAAGATAATCTTTATATTTGGCTCTGAAATTATAAAGAAATATTTTTTTCAAAATATGAACTATGTAAAATATTTGGATTTATAATTATTCGTCTTTGTCAACTTCATTTCAGAGTATGTTTCAACGTTATAAGCGTATCAAATATTATCGTGGAAAGTATGTAGGTACTTGGAGTTTTTATAGTGCTATACACCAGAATCAAAACGAACAACTGCAGTCGTAAAAAAAGATCGATATGTTTGAATTTAAGCTAGCTGTATATTTTATGTTACTAACATTATGTATAGATTAGGGGGAAATTATTAGTAAATAGTATTTTAAATACAGCGAAGCCTCGGACTTACACGATATGTAGAACATAGTGACAGCCGCGTAAGTAGAGTTCGCGTCGGTTAGAATATGTATATAAATTATTTTAAATTTAGTTAAAAAAAAGTAATATCTTAAATCAGCTAGTGTGACTACTCAACAATTTTTGCTGTCGCAAATTTCTTCTTTTTTAACAGACTTCCAAAGAGGAGGAGGTTCTCAATTCGTCTGTATTTTTTTATTCCATGTTTTGTTGAGACAATACGCTCCTAGCTGGAGTGTATATTTTGTAAAAAAATATCATTTAAAATCTCGTGTCTCCGGGTTTGCGTAAGTCGGGGTATTACTTCGTTTCCTTCTTATAGGTACACTTCTCTTGGCAATAACTACTTATCCTGCCTGGACACAATTTGCAGTATTATGATTGCTTGAAGTTTTTTCATATTCAAAAGTGAAAGTTATATACATATTAGATAGATGAATATTATTTTAATTGAAACGCGTATAGTTTATAACGATTTATTGTACAAAACAATAATACATTAAAATGTACAGGTATGTTTTAACTTTGGACACAATTAGGTCCCAAACTCTGGACAATAAGTATATCCTTCCCTTACAGACACCATATTGCTCGTCGAGGCGTCAGCACTAATAGAAATATAGATTCGACTCTATATAAGCAAACTAGAATAAGAGAATAAAAATATAACAATAAATTAATAGCATGCTGTCAACTTAAGTACACATAGTCTATCGCACTGCTTTTATCGACGGGCACCATGTAGTCTTTAATAAGAACAACGTATAATTAAATAATTTGATAAAACTTCCTAAGCATACTGTATAGTATATACACATTATGAACATGTCCTCTCTGGTGAAGTAGCAGGTGAGCAGGTGCACGGGCGCGGCCTCGCCCGGTCGACGCCTCTCGCCGCCGCGTCTTATAACTTACATCTACGAGCCGATCGGTAACTAATCGAGAGACGAGAGCGGTAGTGGTAGCAGAGAGAAGCGGGTGAGGAACTATGAATCGGTGGCGTTTACCACTTGTCAATGACCACCTCGTTCGCTGCAAAACAACGTTAGAGTTAGTGTCGAGACCGCTCGAGCGATTGCCGCCACCCGAACTTACGTAGAGATCACAACCGTGTCGTAGTTACTAAATGTGTAGTTTCACTGCGGGATCACAACAAACAATGAGTGTTCATGGAATATGTGCGTGCAGTGGCGCTGCGGCGGAGTCCCGGCGCGCTTATAGCTTCCACGACGGCTGGGCTGGGGGCAGACAACACAGCGTTAGTGCATGCGGGTGCTGGCCATAGGGTTGCCATGGCGGGGACCAAACCGGGGTTCAAAGTTCTGCAATAACTAACAAAGCCGTCACCTCGACCGAAGGGTGTACTCTGTTCAAAAGAATGGCGACGAAATTGTGTCGTACCTTCTGTTATACCTGTCCGAAATCATCAACGAGTGTTGTAGATGAGCTTAAATTTTGTATAGGTATCTCGTTTCAATATATTTGCAAAACTTTTACATGTTAGAAGGAAGAGCATAAAACGTTGTGCACTAATGAAATAGGTACATGTTCTTCTTGCATCTAGTGAGAGGTTGTATTAAGTCGATAAAACTCTATCTATTATTCATTATTAAGACATACTTATATCGAGATTATGAAAGGCAAATAATCAAACTTTTTATTTAGGAAGTTTTAATGTGAAATATATATTTTAGTTAAATAGGGATAACATTACAGTGAAGTCTGGGAAAAGGGACATTCACAAGTGTCGAGCATGCCCTATGTGCTGCAGAAGAAATACCTTTTACCACATCTCCTGTAAAACTGACGGCATCATTCCAATAATAAATATTTAATATGGTTGTGTTCAATTCATAAGGTTTTAATACTACATTATAGATTTATTAATATAATTGTCGCATAAATCACACAAAAACTGTTCTCTTCAAAAAGAAATCATGCAATGCACTCATGCCAGATTTATTTAACTATTATAAATAAGTTAAATATTATATCCAGACCTTGTACCTTTAATTTAATAAATGACAGTATCGATTTTAATTAACACTTAGTTTAATATTATGTCTCATTAGTATAAAGATCCGGTGTGTCCACCTTATCTACTAAGAGGATGTTAAAACCTAAATTAAACTTTAAAAAAAGACACAAATTACATAATGAATGTACCAAAACCGCACAAATACTTAACTTTTGTACATACATCGAATATATTGCGTTACAAATATTTTCTCGTTTATTCATTTACAAGACACAAACACTGGATTTTTAAATAACATGTTAGCAGAAAAAAAATGAGCAAATATAATTTGACTGAAAGAACAAATGCTTAACAAATTGCAGGTTAATTTTAGTGCAAGAAGACACATTCATAAAATCGTTAATAGGTTAATAAAAGGTATAGAAAACGGCAGTAGTCAAAACTAACTGCTCACAGGTTGAGAGAAAAAAAAACAAACAGGAAAGTAGAACGCACTCTTAATTGGTTAATAAGCGACCTTAGATAAGAGGACAGAGGAAGTAATATTACTTTACCGTGAAAAATAATAACGATGTCCTAACAATACACTTACAATAAATTACTCTAAGCTAACAATCCACATTACTAGATACAGTAAGTTTTTAAAATATGTCTGCAGTCCACTAGGACAAGGTACTGAGCCGTGTGCGAGTTCTTTGTATAAAGGAGCCCATCAGTTTATTATTTACGGCATAAATGTATTTTATATCCAATAATTTTAACTTAGCATTAAAATACTTTTTAAACCAGTATAAATTTGGTGTTATATACTCGACATCGCAATGAATAATTTCACAGCCACTTAACATCTAATAAACAACAGCATAAAGACATATGCTCAACTATAAAGTAAACAGGACAAAAATGGCTGAGGCTCCGAATGATTTGTATCATAAATGAATTTATTGTCTCGCACATGCAAAATGCAATCACACGAAGAGCGTCCAGCTTCCGCCGGCGCTCGATTAGATCTACCCTTAAAGTATAACAGAATTCACTACAAGACATAACTGTAGTAAAACATTTCATACGTAACGCCGCGTCGCAGGGATCATATTTGAGCTGATAGCACCGCCATAGTTCAATGAGCATCGGCTTTCATCGAGCACACGTTCTTTCACTACACGAAGTCCTCAAGTCCGTGTCGCACTAGGGTCACTTCACACTTGTGCTCCGGGATTAGCATCAAACTGTTAGAACTGTTACTGTGGTGAGCGCAGCTCATTGTCCGTAGGTTTCCACAGTAGAATTCGGTGCTACCCAAGCGCGATCAACAAATTAACTAGCCCGAACGCGCGTGCGTTTAGGAATCAATTACTATTAAAATTCGACATTGGGTTGGGTAGCGCAGAATTCGGCATGAGGGTATTAGGTGTGAATCAAACAGGGTTGGGGCTACACGAGGGCGGGCCGGCTTATAGAGGTCCGTATATGATGATGCCAAAGAAGACTGCCCACATGAGGACAATCCATTGCATGCCATCGAGCCAGTCCACTAGGGTTCGCTTCTCACCATCGGAGATCTTGCGCGCGACGAATTTGAGCACCTCGTCGAGCAGCACCACGGGTATGGAGAATTTCATTACCGTTATCCATTCGTCTATCGACAGAGGTGTCACTTGGAACACGGCCTGTGAAACGCAGAATCACACATTATTAATAGATATAAAATACGCAGACCAAAAAAACGTAGTGGACTTACACACGGTGCTTAGGCAACTCAATTGCATGTCAAATTTATGCCTCAGAAAAATGGTGCCATGTTGCACTTTGGTAAGTACGAGATATTTGTATCAACCTTACCAAATTATCTTGTGGACAAGAACAATGAACTAACATCTATTTTTCAAAAGAAAAAAATCTAATTTCATCTAATGATAAGTTCGGCGTCGCCTATGGTCATCTGTAATTAACTCCAGCTAAGAAAGTTGCTAGTCCCGAGGACTAAGTTTAGACGCATTGGTTAAATGTGTCTTTCTTATCACACTATTCAAACCAAATACAAAGCACTTAACTTTGTTGTATTCAATTTACTTTATCTCTGTTTATAACGCTTGCTCTTCAGACCAACTTACCGAGAGGACCTCAACGTAAAGGATGACGAAGTGGAGTGTGAAAGAGAGGGCCATGGAGCCCACGAGCCACATGTTGGACCAGGGTGGCATGGTCACCAGGGACTGGTTCTCAGACAAGCTGTTCATGGCGTTCAACATCTCAATGGTTACCAATACAGACAGAGCCATTGTCATGGGGTGGGGGTCAGTGAAGATCTTGCAGTCGATTCCCTGGAAAAAAGGTATATTTAAAAGTTAAAGGTAGACGAAACGACATAAATATGTATGAGAAAAAAAAAT